>OZ037786.1:2623303-2698303 GCA_964035525.1 Porites cylindrica
ACCGATAATTCACAGCCGAATAATATGCCATAAAACAGTTTGAAGAAGACAATGACTGTATGATGAACTTGCTTGAAACCTCTTTCAAACTGGGAATCACCAAAAAATCAGCTATCTTTAACAAGTCGAACGCGTTGTGTTCCGTGACATCCACGTGTCCGGTGTAAAGATAGTCTAACAATTGCTCGATCGCAATTTTGCTCGTATCTTCTAATCTAATAAGTCCTTCTTTGCTTTCTTTCATGTCATTGTTAAGAGCACTGTAGAAAAATGGGCTTGCTGCAGATAATACGACCCTGTGAGCGTTGAAGCGAGCTTTATCCTCGCCGTTGAACACCTCCAAAACAACATCGCAGAACTGCTCGTTCTTTCTTTGAATATCAAGACGTTTCATCATTTCCACGCAAAACTGTTGCTTATCAGTCTCTTTGATTGGTTCCCACGATGAATCTTCGATCAAGACCATGATAATGCACAAGTTTAAATCAGTTAAATGATAAGGAAAATAAACGCCTTTTTCACCCACAAAGCGATCACTGTGAAGGGTGCGAAAAATTATCCAACTGCGCATGATCTTGAGAGATCACAGCTGACACAGCTATTCACACAGCTGCTGTCTTGAAGTCTCTGGTGTGTAGCCTGGGATGGGGGATATCCAACCTCGTCCCCAAAACAGTCGGGTTTTTTTTTTCTAAAAATCAGTAAAGAAATCGGTAAGGCGAGGTGTAAAAGAGTCTTACGCGCGCGACGGGCGTGTGAGGCGAGTTTTTTTTTTTTTAATTATTTTTTCAGACCTTTTGTTTGACTGCTCGCGGGTACTTGAATACGCAAAAATACGGACTGTTTTGCAGACTAGCCCAAAAAGGAGAGCTTGCGCGCAGGCTACTCTCTGGGAACGAGAATGACACAACGGTTTATGACGCATAGCCCGCGCGTCAGGCGCAGAAAAAGGGTAGAGTGTCGAGCAGGGGGAGAAAACCGCAGGAGAATGGGGGCGTGACCTGGCACTTTGGATCCACCAACTTTGTTGAAGAATTTTAAAAAGCAATTCGTGTCTATTTCCATAGAACGGCGGGATTATAGTTGTTTAAACTTGAGTTTAAGCGATTTTCAACGTTGTTATTCCAAAAAAAAATTGAGCTTAATCTTATATGATTATCCTTTTAATGTGCTTTAAGAAAGGTTTTTTTTTTGTTTTTTGTTTTGGTTTTTTATGAGAACACTTGATTTGAGGCGGATTGGAAAAAGAATGCTAAATTAAGTATGAATTCAAAATATATTACGAAATAAGCTATCAGAATGTCTTTGCGCGAGCATTCGAAAAAAAAAAACTCTTCTCAGAGCGCTGTTTGTGACGAAATGCGTTTCCATAGACATTGAAAGAAAACAATCATTTCAGGGGCACCCAACGGCAATTTTCGGGAAAATATCTGTTCGGAAGACGATTTGAGATCTAGAATTTTCGGAGCATTTGTTGTAAAATTTCTTGCTTGCCTTCCTCTCCTAGGATTTTCGAACATCTACAAAATGGTATAATTACCCATTTTTAACGGATTTTGATGCTCAAAAAGGCCACCTAGAATTTTCGGGAGCCTTTTCCTGGCTGAAGTTTTCGAGAAGGTAAGTTTTTATCCCTATAATTTTCGGATCACTAGACTTTCAGCTAGGAAATCCGAACAGATGAAAAGTTTTTATTGGATAAAAATATGCCTAAATCTACCGTTTGAATACTTAACTACGTTCAACAATGCTATGTTAAGTGGTTTTGAACCATATCCTCGTCGGGTGCCCCTGTCATTTCGCTTCAGCTTTTCGAGTGTGTGTTCATACTTTCGGTGAGGTGCAGTTTTCGCGAAAAAAAAAACCTAAAAAGGAAGCAAAAACAACCAAACACTACTCGAGAAACCCATCTGGCACCTGCGAAGCTATAAGTGCGTCCGTGGTAATCTCACACAAAAGACTGAGTGCTGCCCAGCATTTTCTTGTCTAAATTGCCACATTTCGATTCACTCTTCTTTCTTCAATAAACGTTCTATAAAAGTAGTTGGATAAAATGTTTAAGTATCAATTAAATTCTTATGATCACTCTTTTTGAAGCGCTGTTAAAGAGGATACAGGGATTGATATCGAGGAATTGAGAAATATTTTGGAGCAGGAAAAGTGTTCTTAGGCAACCTTAGTAGGTCTTGTCAAAAGCCAAAGAAGAGCAAAGGCTGATTTTCTATCCATGCAATCATCAGGCTCAGAAATATAACAGCATTGAGCAAACTAACGTAAGTCTCCTTCACATCCATCTTCCTTCTTTTTCCACTTGGATTCTAGATTTTCATTGGGTTAAAAGTAGTGCCACTTTACAAACATTAGAACTGGCTAGCCAGACCAGTGTTCGAAAATGAATAATATTAGTCTTCAAATTTTCACGAAGACCAATTACGTTACATTAAGTGCTATTTATTTAGGAATAGAGGCTAAACTGATCTGGCTGGATAGTCCTGATAAATAGTGCAATTTTCTTAATGACTGAACTAGGGGTCACTGTCAGAGAATATTTAACAATTATTGAATGAGGTTGAGCAAAATATCGTGATTTGTCAGTGGCGAGCAGATCAATTATTTGCCAAAGCCAAAGGCTTAGGCAAATAACTGATCTGCGAGACACTGACAAATCGCGATATTTTGCAACAAATAAGTTACATGAATTGTTTTATCATTTGATCACCGAGTTTGTTTTTTTAAGGAATGTCTTCGGAAAGCGAAGCAATCTGCCATTTTCTCTCGAGAGCAATTGCAACTAGGAGAGAGTGTGGTTTCATTCACCCACGAGCAGCATATTATTTGCAGCTAAAAAAAGTTGGATGACAGTGCGCATGAGCAGACCATTATTTGTAGGCACTTATTTGCAGGTCACGTGGTGAGCTCTCGGCCAATGAAAAGGAAGTAAAATTTGCAACAAATGATAATAAATATTACTGGATAATTATCTCCTAACAAAGTGTAATCTGCCGATAAATGATCAAAATTTTATTTCTCCTGGCAAGAACAAGGATCTTATTTATTAACAACTTCCTGTGTCTATTTTAAGAATTAATAAAACATTGTCATACAGAAGTAATATTCTTCAGTGAAGCAAAATACATTATTTCATAAACATCGTAACAAATGGTCAAAACATTTCCCTAGTTAGTAAAATGAAAATAACACTGGTGTGTAATAATTAACATTATCATCTTTAATTTTCATGACATAAAGTGGCCCATCTGTGGTGATTACAACTATAGTATAGTTTTCTTCTTGGTACAGTTCTCCACAACATTCTGTTCTTTAAAGAATTGACCTACGGATATTATGTTACAACGTTACACGTCTTTAAAATGTCTCTTGGAATTCTCAGAGGAGCCAAAGCAATTGGACTTGAGATCTCAGGAACACTTGAGCAGTGCTTCCACTCATTCTTTTCAACATCATACATCCGCAAGAAACTACCAGGACTTTCCTGGGTCCAATTTCCAATAACATAAACACTTCCTTTAAAACTTGTCACACTAAAACAGCGTGTTGGTGCAGATATACCCTGAATGGCTGTCCACATGTTTGAAGTTGGGTCATACATGTCAATGCTTGAAGATACTTGTGGGGGACGAATACTAGTATAACCTCCAAACAGAAACACTCTAGTATTTAAAATTGCAACACAAGGGAGCAATTTCTTCTCTAGCATTGAAGCAACTCTACACCAAGAGTTCATTTTGGAGTCAAATCTTTTTACTACATCCAGTATTTGATCGTTTTTCTGACCTCCAATTGCATATATCGTGTCTTCGTCAGCTACAGCACGTGGTGAAAATCTGGAAACATTCATTGCTGCTACTTCCTGCCAAAGGTTTGTATCTGGACTGTATTTATGTACACAGTTTGCTACCTCTCCGTTTTGTTTTCCACCAATCACATACAAAAATCCTTGGAAATAAACAACAGCTGCAAAGAAGTGTGACATTTCACCACTATACGATGTCAGAGGTGCCCATGAGTTTACAGCTGGATCAAATCGCTCAATAGCATAATCAACACCAGTTCCATGGTTGATATAAAGTTTACCATGATAAGCACTCGCAGAATACAGATACCTACTCTTGGTCTTGTCTGCCATCTGATACCACTTGTCTTCATGGGCAACATAACAAAGGGTTTTAGTAACTCCAGACACAACAAGGCAATCTTCTGCTGTCTTCAGGCAGTTTCTTGGTGCTTGGGCAAAAAAGCACTCTTCAGAGCCACAAGAGACATGTTTTATTGTATCTAAGACAAAAGCTGTACATGCTTTTTCGTTGGTTATCAAAGGATGTGGCAAAATGTCATTTAAAACATAGTTGCGTGACATGTAAATAAGCCGAACATGGCGAAATAATTCAAAAAATTTCTCACGTTCTCCGCTCCCCTTTTGTTCTACCCACTTCACAATTGCCTCGAAAACGTCTTCTTCTCCTCTCACTCTGATTTCATCGCTTGATATCCACTCTTCCACCTCGTTGATGGTTAAGTTAAGAAAATCTTCGTGTTCGACAACGCGAGTGAAATTTGCATAGATGAAATCTCTTGCTTTTTCTTGTAATTCAAAGCACCGATAATTTACAGCCAAATAATATGCCATAAAACAGTTTGAAGAAGACAATGACTGAATGATGAAATTGCTTGAAACCTCTTTCAAACTGGGAATCACCAAAAAATCAGCTATCTTTAACAAGTCGAACGCATTGTGTTGCGTGACATCTACGTGTCCGGTGTAGAGATAGTCTAACAATTCCTCGATCGCAACTTTGCTCATATCTTCTAATCTAATAAGTCCTTCTTTGCTTTCCTTCATGTCATTGTTAAGGGCACTGTAGAAAAATGGGCTTCCTGCGCATAATACGACCCTGTGAGCGTTGAAGCGAGCTTTTTGATCCTCGCCGTTGCACACCTCCAACACAACATCGCAGAACTGCCCTTTCTTTCTTTGAATATCAAGACGTCTCATCATCTCCATGCAAAACCGTTGCTTGTCAGTCTCCTTGATTGGTTCCCACGATGAATCTTCGATCAAGAACATGGTAATGAGAGAGTTTTAATAGATCAGTTAAATAAGGAAAATAAACGTCTTTTCCACCCACAAAGCGATCACATGGTGAAGGGCGCGGAAAATGATACAACTGCGCATAATCTTGAGAGATCACAGCTGACACAATTACTGTCTACACAGCTGCTCTCTGGTATCTTGAAAAGTAGACGCGCGAGAGGCACGCGAGAGGAGACGCGGCCCCTCGCCGTTAACTCACGCGTTTTCGCGCGGCTCGCTTCGCTCGGCCAAATAGGAGACCTTGCGCGCAGGCTACTCTCTGGGAACGAGAATGACACAACGGTTTATGACGCATAGCCCGCGCGTCAGGCGCAAAAAAGGGGAAAGTGTCGAGCAGGGGGAGAAAAGCGCGGGAGAATGGGGGCATGACCTGGCTCTTTGGATCCACCTCCTTTGTTGAAGAATTTTAAAAAGCAATTCGTCTCTATTTCCATGGAACGGCGGGATTATAATTGTTTAAACTTGAGTTTAAGCGATTTTCAACGCTTTTATTCCAAAAAAAATTAAGCTTAAGCTTATATGATTATCCTTTTAATGTGATTTAACAAAGGTTTTTTTTTGTTGTTTTTTGTTTTGCTTTTTTATGAGAACACTTGATTTGAGGCGGATTGGAAAAAGAATGCTAAATTAACTATGAATTCAAAATATATTACGAAATAAGCTATCAGAATGTCTTTGCGCGAGCATTCGAAAAAAAACACTCTTCTCAGAGCGCTGTTTGTGACGAAATGCGTTTCCATAGACATTGAAAGAAAACAATCATTTCAGGGGCACCCAACGGCAATTTTCGGGAAAATATCTGTTCGGAAGACGAGTTGAGATCTAGAATTTTCGGAACATTTGTTGTAAAATTTCTTGCTTGCCTGCCTCTCCTAGGATTTTCGAACATCTACAAAATGGTATAATTACCCATTTTTAACGGATTTTGATGCTCAAAAAGGCCACCTAGAATTTTCGGGAGCCTTTTCCTGGCTGAAGTTTTCGAGAAGGTAAGTTTTTATCCTTATAATTTTCGGATCACTAGACTTTCAGCTAGGAAATCCGAACAGATGAAAAGTTTTTAGGGGATAAAAATATGCCTAAATCTACTGTTTGAATACTAAACTACGTTCAACAATGCTATGTTAAGGTGACTCGACCCAGTTTTTTAGGGGGGGGGTACCATCCTACTTTGAAGGGTATCCCCATCTTTACTTTCATCGTAAGTCTAACACATAGAATGGATAACATATAGATCAATCTACAATATAACATTCAATTTTTGGCGATCGGAGTAAATGTCACGTGGTTATAATGCCACGCCCCTTTGAGGTCTGAGTCGAAAATCTGCTGTTGCCGGCATTTTTTCGTGAAAATCTCTCGGCTACACATAGTGCGCATTAGTGCCTTGCGCTGAACAGAGTTTCACCAAAATCGCAAAGAGCCAATTCGAGAAATTCAGCGGTTTCCAAATTTAGGTCATAATTTATGCGAAAATGATAAGCAAACTTTACACGGATTATATCTGATGAACTATGAGATTCATGAACGAGAAGACTACAGCAAAGCTGATTTAAAACAACGTGTATTGTTTTTTATAACAATATTTCGGCTGGCCATACCAGCCTTCTTCAGGTTTACAGATGTTACTGAACTTATGTAGCAATCACAATATTATATAGATGGAGAATGTCGCAATAAAAGGGAGAGGCGGAAATGACGAACAACAAAAACTGGATAGGAAAAATACTAAGGATATGGATTACAACAATTCGTCACGGCGGTTTAGGCCATGAGGTTCAAGAGTCATGGCCTTATCTATCAAATGCGACTCCTTGGCCTTACGAACTGAGTCACGTGAAGAATGAATTTTTTCTAGTGGGATTAACTGCATGTCAGTATGAGAATGGTTAGAGTGAGACAAGTGTTCAGAAACAGTAGTGGGTTTAGATTTAATGTTAGTTTTGTCGACTGCACGTCTGTGTTCGTTAAATCTGTCCTTGAGACGTCGCTTAGTTTCACCTATATATTGTAAATTACAACAGTTTATTCTCCTTAATTTTCGCGGGTTCTTAAATTCGCGGTTTTCGCAATTTTAAAAAATTCGCCAACTTAAAGACCCGCGAAAAATAACGACCGCGAACTTTGATCTCGCGAAATTTAATGGACATAGAAAATCATGTATTTGTGTTTTCAAGGGTCCTAAACAATTTTTAACACAAGGTGTTAGTACAAGGCCGGCTATCATCTATCAACTTCAGATGTTAATTTTTAAAATTTTTCAAACTAAACTAGTGAGCAGCACTCTGCGAACTGTTGCTGTAAAAGTTGTTTATTACTTATTTTAGCTAAAACCGTGGCCCCAAAGTTTTCTCACGCCTTGCGTAAAAAAATTCACAGCTGCGCCTGTTCCTTTTCGTAAATCCGGCCAAACCTTCAATGTTTGCGACCATCATTAGTTTTAGTCATATTATGGCTTAAATACAGGTGTTTAGTACTTGATTGTAAAACTCCCTGAATAAGTCTACGTTAGTTAGACGAAACGCGTAGGAGAATAAACAAGTTTTACAGCAACAGTTCGCAGAGTGCTGCTCACTAGTTTAGTTTTAAAAATTTTAAAAATTGTCACATCACTAAAGGGTGGGAAAAGGCTGGCATCGCCCAACTATTGGATGAATCGTTTAGTATTCCCCCTGAGGATCCATTTGAAGAGACTGAAGGTTCTGTTGAGATCTCCTAGAAAGGACATGTAACGATACTCTCTATACTCCATGACGACTCGGAAGAACAAGAGGAATACGGCTGCCGCTAAGGGACAGCATATTGGTTTTGTTTCAACTGTTGATTAACGTACAATTTTTGCAAAAAAGAAAAAATAAAGTAACTTAATCGTCAATTTCGCGAAATTAAATTCCCTGCAAACACAATTTTTCTCCGCGATCGCGAAATTAAAGACTCGCGAAATGTGCCGAGAAAATTTTCGCGAAATTTAAGTCCCGCGAAAATAAAGGAGAATAAGGTACATTGAACCATGTAGATAACATTTTTAGTGTTACAAGTAATGTGTGAAGTGATGGAGCGTGTTTCACCTGTAGCGTAAAAGGTATAACTTGTTAGGCCGTTAGTAATGTATGGACAAGTGGCACAATTCTGTCCACAGCGGAAGGAGCCCGGCGGAAAATGATTGGTGGAGATAACGGGTAGTTGTGCTTTAACTAAAAGGTCACGAAGATTAGAGCTACGTCTGTAAGCAACAAAAGGCGGTTGCTTAAAGACGTCTTTGCAACGGTTAGAGGAGTGTAAGATGTTAAAATGTTTGCGTAGGATATTAGAGATGCGTGGAAGTGCTGGGTTATATGTGACAACAAATGGTACAACATCGTTAGAAGCTTTGGGTTTAGTTTGAGATTTGATTTTTTTGCAAAGGCACAAGAAGCACGAGAATTGATTAAAAATTGTGAGTTAAGCCTCTATGTATCACGCGATGGCCTTTCTCACTGTACCAAAATTATCATATCTCGATGAGCATTCGGAAGTCAGCCAAGCGCGGTCATTGCACGCGTGCTGAACAAGAATGCTGTATCATGACAGACTAGAAACAATAGACAACTCCCAGAGCACAAACGGAGCCAAAACGCTAAAAATCTTCAATGTTTACTCAAGTTTGGGCTTATAGAAGATAGTGTCACAGTTTTTCAATGACCATGAAATTCACAGTCCGGGTAGTTAGTTAATCAATTGTGGCCCTGAAAAAATTTGAAGAAATAAAAACTACGAATTTTTAAGAAAATGCTTTTTTCGTGAGAAGGACTCTTAAACGCTGACAAACGTCAACAAATGGCGAAAACTATAATTTCTATATTTTTGCTTTGCTCGAAATCGCGCGCATTTACAAGGCCCTAAAGCGTTTTTCTGACTTGCAAGGACCCATCTGTTTTAACAATGCCCAAAATAAAGGGATGAATCTCATACTTTATTAGATATAATCCGTGTAAAGTTTGCTTATCATTTTCGCATAAATTATGACCTAAATTTGGAAACCGCTGAATTTCTCGAATTGGCTCTTTGCGATTTTGGTGAAACTCTGTTCAGCGCAAGGCGCTAATGCGCACTATGTGTAGCCGAGAGATTTTCACCAAAAAAATGCCGGCAACAGCAGATTTTCGACTCAGACCTCAAAGGGGCGTGGCATTATAACCACGTGACATTTACTCCGATCGCCCAAAATTTTATGTTATATTGTAGATTGATCTATATGTTATCCATTCTGTGTTAGACTTACGATAAAAGTAAAGATGGGGATACCAGAGAGCTTCAAAGTAGGATGGTACCCCCCCAAAAAACTGGGTCGAGTCGCCCTAAGTGGTTTTGAACTATATCCTCGTTGGGTGCCCCTGTCATTTCGCTTCAGCTTTTCGAGTGTGTGTTCATACTTTCGGTGAGGTGCAGTTTTCGCGAAAAAAAAAACCTAAAAAGGAAGCAAAAACAACCAAACACTACTCGAGAAACCCATCTGGCACCTGCGAAGCTATAAAAGCGTCCATGGTAATCTCACACAACAGACTGAGTGCTGCCCAGCATTTTCTTGTCTAAATTGCCACATTTCGATTCACTCTTCTTTCTTCAATAAACGTTCTATAAAAGTAGTTGGATAAAATGTTTAAGTATCAATTAAATTCTTATGATCACTCTTTTTGAAGCGCTGTTAAAGAGGATACAGGGATTGATATCGAGGAATTGAGAAATATTTTGGAGCAGGAAAAGTGTTCTTAGGCAACCTTAGTAGGTCTTGTCAAAAGCCAAAGAAGAGCAAAGGCTGATTTTCTATCCATGCAATCATCAGGCTCAGAAATATAACAGCATTGAGCAAACTAACGTAAGTCTCCTTCACATCCACCTTCCTTCTTTTTCCACTTGGATTCTAGATTTTCATTGGGTTAAAAGTAGTGCCACTTTACAAACATTAGAACTGGCTAGCCAGACCAGTGTTCGAAAATGAATATTAGTCTTCAAATTTTCACGAAGACCAATTACGTTACATTAAGTGCTATTTATTTAGGAGTAGAGGCTAGACTGATCTGGCTGGATAGTCCTGATAAATAGTGCAATTTTCTTAATGACTGAACTAGTTTGGCTGAAAAATTCTGACAAAGGGGTCACTGTCAGAGAATATTTAACAATTATTGAATGAGGTTGAGCAAAATATCGTGATTTGTCAGTGGCGAGCAGATCAATTATTTGCCAAAGCCAAAGGCTTAGGCAAATAACTGATCTGCGAGACACTGACAAATCGCGATATTTTGCAACAAATAAGTTACATGAATTGTTTCATCATTTGATCACCGAGTTTGTTTTTTTAAGGAATGACTTCGGAAAGCGAAGCAATCTGTCATTTTCTCTCAAGAGAAATTGCAACTAGGAGAGAAGTGTGGTTTCATTCACCCCTGAGCAGCATATTATTTGCAGCCGAAAAAAGTTGGATGACAGTGCGCATGAGCAGACCATTATTTGTAGGCACTTATTTGCAGGTCACGTGGTGAGCTCTCGGCCAATGAAAAGGACGTAAAATTTGCAACAAATGATAATAAATATTACTGGATAATTATCTCCTAACAAAGTGTAATCTGCCGATAAATGATCAAAATTTTATTTCTCCTGGCAAGAACATTCAACAACGATCTTATTTATTAACAACTTCTTGTGTCTATTTTAAGAATTAATAAAACATTGTCATACAGAAGTAATATTCTTCAGTGAAGCAATACATTACTTCATAAACATCGTAACAAATAGTCAAAACATTTCCCTAGTTAGTAAAATGAAAATAACACTGCTGTGTAATAATTAACATTATCATCTTTAATTTTCATGACATAAAGTGGCCCATCTCTGGTGATTAGGACTATAATATAGTTTTCTTCTTGGTGCAGTTCTCCACAACATTCTGTTCTTTAAAGAATTGACCTACCACTATTATGTTACAACCTTACATGTGTTTAAAATGTCTCTTGGAATTCTCAGAGGAACTAAAGCAGTTGCACTTGAGATAACAGGTACACTTGAGCAGTGGTTCCACTCATTTTTTTCAACATCATATATCCGCAAGAATAAACTACCAGGACTTTCCTGGGTCCAATTTCCAATAACATAAACACTTCCTTTGAAACTTGTCACACTAAAAAAGCGTGTTGGTGCAGATATACCCTGAATGGCTGTCCACATGTTTGAAGTTGGGTCATACATTTCAATGCTTGAACATACATGTGGGGGATGAATACTAGTATAACCTCCAAATAGAAACACTCTAGCATTTAAAATTGCAACACAAGGGAGCAATTTCTTCTCTAGCATTGAAGCAACTCTACACCAAGAGTTCATTTTGGGGTCAAATCTTTCTACTACATCCAGTATTTGATCGTTTTTCTGACCTCCAATTGCATATATCGTGTCTTCGTCAGCTACAGCACGTGGTGAAAATCTGGAAACATTCATTGCTGCTACTTCCTGCCAAAGGTTTGTATCTGGACTGTATTTATGTACACAGTTTGCTACCTCTCCGTTTTGTTTTCCACCAATCACATACAAAAATCCTTGGAAATAAACAACAGCTGCAAAGAAGTGTGACATTTCACCACTATACGATGTCAGAGGTGCCCATGAGTTTACAGCTGGATCAAATCGCTCAATAGCATAATCAACACCAGTTCCATGGTTGATATAAAGTTTACCATGATAAGCACTCGCAGAATACAGATACCTACTCTTGGTCTTGTCTGCCATCTGATACCACTTGTCTTCATGGGCAACATAACAAAGGGTTTTAGTAACTCCAGACACAACAAGGCAATCTTCTGCTGTCTTCAGGCAGTTTCTTGGTGCTTGGGCAAAAAAGCACTCTTCAGAGCCACAAGAGACATGTTTTATTGTATCTAAGACAAAAGCTGTACATGCTTTTTCGTTGGTTATCAAAGGATGTGGCAAAATGTCATTTAAAACATAGTTGCGTGACAAGTAAATAAGCCGAACATGGCGAAATAATTCAAAAAATTTCTCACGTTCTCCGCTCCCCTTTTGTTCTACCCACTTCACAATTGCCTCGAAAACGTCTTCTTCTCCTCTCACTCTGATTTCATCGCTTGATATCCACTCTTCCACCTCGTTGATGGTTAAGTTAAGAAAATCTTCGTGTTCGACAACGCGAGTGAAATTTGCATAGATGAAATCTCTTGCTTTTTCTTGTAATTCAAAGCACCGATAATTTACAGCCAAATAATATGCCATCAAACAGTTTGAAGAAGACAATGACTGAATGATGAAATTGCTTGAAACCTCTTTCAAACTGGGAATCACCAAAAAATCAGCTATCTTTAACAAGTCGAACGCATTGTGTTGCGTGACATCTACGTGTCCGGTGTAGAGATAGTCTAACAATTCCTCGATCGCAACTTTGCTCATATCTTCTAATCTAATAAGTCCTTCTTTGCTTTCCTTCATGTCATTGTTAAGGGCACTGTAGAAAAATGGGCTTCCTGCGCATAATACGACCCTGTGAGCGTTGAAGCGAGCTTGATCCTCGCCGTTGCACACCTCCAACACAACATCGCAGAACTGCCCTTTCTTTCTTTGAATATCAAGACGTCTCATCATCTCCATGCAAAACCGTTGCTTGTCAGTCTCCTTGATTGGTTCCCACGATGAATCTTCGATCAAGAACATGGTAATGAGAGAGTTTTAATAGATCAGTTAAATAAGGAAAATAAACGTCTTTTCCACCCACAAAGCGATCACATGGTGAAGGGCGCGGAAAATGATACAACTGCGCATAATCTTGAGAGATCACAGCTGACACAATTACTGTCTACACAGCTGCTCTCTGGTATCTTGAAAAGTAGACGCGCGAGAGGCACGCGAGAGGAGACGCGGCCCCTCGCCGTTAACTCACGCGTTTTCGCGCGGCTCGCTTCGCTCGGCCAAATAGGTGAGCTTGCGCGCAGGCTACTCTCTGGGAACGAGAATGACACAACGGTTTATGACGCATAGCCCGCGCCTCAGGCGCAAAAAAGGGGAGAGTGTCGAGCAGGGGGAGAAAAGGGCGGGAGAATGGGGGCATGACCTGGCTCTTTGGATCCACCTCCTTTTTTGAAGAATTTTAATAAGCAATTCGTGTCTATTTCCATGGAACGAAGGGATTATAATTGTTTAAACTTGAGTTTAAGCGATTTTCAACGTTGTTATTCCAAAAAGATAAGATTATCCTTTTAATGTGCTTTAAGAAAGGGTTTTTTTGCTTTTTATGAGAACACTTGTTTTCAGGCGGATTAGAAAAAGGATGCTTAATTAGGCATGAATTCAAAATATCTTACGAAATAAGCTAGCAAAATGCCCGTTTGCGCGAGCAATCGAAAAAAACTCTTTAGAGCGATGTTTGTGACGAAATGCGTTTCCATAGTCATTGAAAGAAAACAATCATTTCGCTTCTGCTTTTCGAGCGTGTGTACATGCTTACTGTGCAGACCAGTTTTCGATATTTTCAAAGTGATTTTCAGAGAAAAAGACTCTGAAAAAAGAAGCAAAAACAAACAAAAAGGATTTTTAAAAAAGTCAGAGTTAATAACAAGTTGAAAAATCCTCGTTTGGCGTGATGTGAAAATCCCCGTCAGAACAACAACGATGGCTTCGCGGCTTACGGGCAGGGAGAAAAAAGATCACAATAGATTTCACCCGGCTCCCGTGCAGCGAAACTCTAAAATACCAATTAGACTGACTCGATTGACCAGTGGCGTCCATAAAAGTTTCTCGTTGGAGGACAAAACGGGCATAAAAAGACCTTTGCCGAGGGATTCCGCGAAAGATCGATCATCAAGAATTCCTGTTTCTGTTGTAAAGAAAAAGGATAGTGCGGAGAAAACAGGTATTGTGGATTTCTTTTATAATTTGAATAAAAATGAGGATTTAGACAAAAACTATATCGCCTCAACGATAAACTGTATAACACTCTTGTTAAACAAAACGAGTAATTTTAAGACAAGTAAGTTTAATTTCCCAATTTCCTTCAAGAATATGGACAGTAACACGGAGTAAAAAGTGTATGGATTAATTTACAGAAGAGATTATATTCAGGGAAGATTATAGATGAGAGAGACTAAACAGGGTTCTTGCTGAAGTGTACAAAGTCGTCCGTCATTTAGAGAAGAGAATATTGTGAGCGGCCGCTTTTTGGAAGGAGACTAATTCGAGAGCTTAGTGGGTCTCACTATAGTATAGAGAGTGCATTAGATACATTGGCTTGCTAGAAAGCGGGGCTTATGGAGGTAGGAACTGACAGAGTGAGGTGCAAAGAACAAAGGAGATGGGATAACCAGTAGAGAGAGAGAGAGAGAAATTTTCAGATAGTGATATAAATTAGAGTGTGCTTGTTAGAGAGTGGCCCTTTAGGGGCGGGTATGGGGATTGCAGAAGTGGGTCGGTGATCTTTTATAGAGAGATCCTTTATAGTAACAGAGGCGTAAAAGGGGCTAAAGAAGGACTGAATAATTAGACGAGGGGGACTTCTAATATGGAGGTGCATACTAGAGAGGGCGTAACTGAAGAGTGGGGCTTCCAAGAATGAGAGGCTTATGAGAGAGAGGGAGAGAGGGGTATATTAGAGAAAGTATACTAAAGAGCGGGAGGGGCTTAGTATACAACGAGAGCCATAAAGTAGAGTTCATTAATCTTGAAAGCGTTTAATTAAGTGAAAAGATGGGAATTAACTGAAGAAAATGAGAGTAAAAAGAAAATAAGATGACATATTGTAGCAGGATATTGAAGGAGAAATACTAGGGAGAAATTATATAAAAAAGGAAATAAGGATTACAAATGGTAATTGCCATGCTGGTGAACATCTACACAGGTGCAAGTCTAAGCGGAGGACGCTGTAAACAAGCTAGAGTTAAACCTAACTCTCCAGCCAAATCCAAATGCCTGCGCAGTGAGCCTCTTAGAAGTTTGAACAAACGAGTCCGGCCACAAACATCAAGACAACTCACTTCTGTGGAAAACAAAGAGGTAAATAGCGGCAAATTTATTTTATGCTATTTATTTTGTCATTTTCGTAGAACAGGCAATAACTAAGTTCAGTGCGTTATTTTAACAGAAATCAAAGAACGAGAAAGAGTATTGTGCTGTACAAGAGACCAGAAATGATATTACGGATAGTGATGCGTTATCTTGTGAGAGAAAGGATGACTTCACACCAGGTTTGAATACTGATGTTGAGGCTGGAGGTCTTATCATGCAAGCACATACCACCACAAGTACCGGTGATGGGCCACAAGATGACTTCAAGAGTAACTCCTCATTCTCAGTCGATGACCAAGATATGGCAGATGCTGCCAAGTAAGTAATCAATGCATATTCGTTACACATGGATTTATGTCTTTGGGGGTGACACATTTTGTGTTTCGTCATGTTAAGAGGAAGGTCTTTGCATACACAAGAGAATGTAAATGTACCCTTTTATGATCTCTTGGCATATTTTATTTGGTGGTCTAGACTAGGCTTCTACAAGTCTGCAGGCTTCATTATAATGTAATGCCGTGTCTGGTGTCTATGACAAACGATCATGATCATAATGATACGGATAAAATTGAGTTTTTTGTACCGTAACCAGACAGAAAAGTGCTTTCTTTGCTCACAGGAATTGACTACATATTTCAAAACCCGAAAAAGAAGCGCGCAAAGCACCTTGAATATGCTAGGAATAACCTTCCTCCATTTCTCCTGGCTGATTTTCTGATTGGCTGCTCAAAACAACGTCACAACTAAACGAGCCAATCAGCGCAATAATAGTAGAAATACCCTCAACAGCTTAAGTAGAGCTTTTTTTCCTGGCTCTCATTACTGGAATACTGACTGGGCTTTGATGACCTTTGTATGTTAAACAATGCAATTTAATATTTCAGGCAGGTTAATTAATGGGTATAATTTCTATCTAGGGAGCGAAGAGAAGTGCTAAAAAAGGAAAGTCATGACTGCGATGAAAATAAGGAGGAGTCAAGAAGCTACCATCAAGATAAAGTGGAAGAAGATAGTGGAAGAGGGTCGTTTGAGGACATTTACAGTGCGATTGCACCGTGCATCGGCAAAACACCAACAGAAGACACCAGGGTCTTGGATGTCCAAGACGAAGCTGAGTTTGATAACATTTCAGAAAAAGGAGCTGATAATGGTAAGGATTCCTGGGACGCTGTGGATGATATCAGATTGCGCTGTGGTCATTCTGGAAGCTGTGGTTCTTGTCTAAATGGAGATGTCTGCAGGGAGTTAAGAGATATGGATATCAACTCTCCTATTGTTGAGTTATACGAGAAAGAGAGTGAAAAGCTTGTGGACCAAGGTGCTTTGACGAAGAAAGAACCTGAAGAAGTTCAAAGTGAAAGATTGCAGACTGAGATTGAAGCATTAAGATTTGAACTCAAGCGTCTCAATTCTAATGAAGAATACAGAGAAAGAGCATTTACAAATCTACGAGAAGCCATCAAGAAAAAAGATGGACAGCTTAAGGATTTAAAAGATGAACTTGACTATGCGCAGATGGAAAAGAACTATTACTTGTACCAAATCGAAATGCTAGAGAATGAGCTGAAAGACAGCGAAGAAAGCAAAGAAAATCTTCGATTTGAATATGACGAACTGAGAGTGATCTTTGATGAGTTAAAAGAAAAAAAGGACTGTGAAGACAACTTCGCGGAGATGGAAAAGAACTACTACTTGTATCAAATCGAACTACTGGAGACTAAGCTGAAAGAAAGCAAAGAAAGCAACGAAGTTCTACAATTCGAATGCGATGAAGCAAGGGAGATGGTAAAGGATTTAAAGGAAATGACTCATCGTATAAACAGTGAAAACGCTGATTATGGGTATTTACGTGAAGAAGTTGAACTGTTGAAAGGTTCCCTGGAATTGGGTAAAAATCGAGACGAACGGTTAAAGAGTCAGTTGAAATGCCTGGAGGATGAACTTGCGAAGTTCAGAAACAAGAACAAACAGATTGAAGTTATCTATGAAACACCAACAGTCATCATTTATAAAGAAAAAGGCAAGATGGCTTTGGAATTGTCAAAAACATCGGATAAAGAAAACGCTGAATTCAACGAGCTGCTAAAGCAAATAGAAGAACTCACTGAACAAAACAAATATCTCCAGGAAACGTTGATAACCAAGACACAGGCAGTGGATGAAAAGGAAAATCCCGAGACGATTTTGGACGCGAAACAGAAAAAGTTCAAATCTGGAATTAAGAAGCTTAAAAAGCGCATTCGACAAAACAAGCGCGAGATTGAACGCGTCGGGATGTTTGCCTGGCAAAGGGGTTGCGATACGAGAGATTCAGCATTGTGGATGAGCCTGCTGAAGGAAGAAAGAAAAGAACTGGCTTATGTAAGAAACTCTTTGAAACTGGAAACCCAAACAAGCCGTGATAAGGAGAGAGAATTAGAGAACAGCAAACAACGCCTTCAGCAGAAAAAGACTGAACTGGTACAAGCGCAGGAAGGTTTGAGACACGTGAGTGAGACTGCTGGAGCTCTACAAAATGTTGTTAAACAGATGAATAGTATTCTACAGTTTGCAGACTCCAACATTATCAATTCTGACATTTTCTCTATTTTTGACGACTGCGACCGCGATGATTTGAATGATTCAGCAAATCCGGATTTCAGTTCACTCCAACAAGAGGATGAACGTGAAGAGTGGAACGCAAATTCAGGGGAATACTTTGAAGAGGCAGAACACCTAAGGGCGACGATAAATTCAGAGAACGTTGTAGAGCAGCTTGTAGGAACAGAGCATGTCTTGAACCCGGCGAAGGAACAGCTAGACGAACTGCATAAAATGTTAAGGAATGCTATAGAAAACGCACAGCGTGTACAGAGAGCCCTGCAATACAGCAAGGAAAGTTGGGAGGAGAAAACAGAGAAACGAGATGATGAAATAAAAGCCTTGAAACATAATGTCAGAGATAAAGATCTTAATATAAAGTCCTTGAAAAACTACATAACACAACTGGAATATAATAGTGTTGAGTTTCTGAAGACGCTTCAATGGCAATTAGAAGAAAGAAAGAAAGACTTACTGAAACAAAAAGAAGCTACGTTAGAACAAGCGGAAGAGATGATAAAGGCACTTCTTGCTAATGCCGGGCTGGAAAATGGCGAGCTTGATGGTAGCGTAGATTTCTTGGGGAAACTAGACGCTGCTATTAAAAGCCTTTGCAGAAGATACACTCAAAGCACTCAAAGCCTGATGATGAAAAAAGAAACCGCATTGAGCGAAACAGAAGCTGTCCTGACTGACTCCTCGCCAACAGATGCGTCTTCTCGTCCGCTGACGGTAAGCCTTGATATAAAATCCTACTAACGCAGAATCGTATCCAGTCGCAGTCGCTATTTATTTGTTTTTGAGGTGAGAGAAGATTGGTGTTAGATTGAGGAACGCGGGGTGTCATGGAAGGGATGAAGGAAATTGCTCCTCGTCCTTTCCAATGAGTTACGCGCGCAACAGTATCATCTAATCTTCTCTCTTTTCACAGAAGTATAAACAGCGACTGGGTACATATATAGCCTGCGTAACAAGCGTTTCTGTTGAAAGAACGAGGAACAGGATTTTCGTTTTGGGCCACGCATGAAATAGAACGAGAACCAATCTCCACCCCTCCCCGCTCTTTAACTCGGGCCATTTTTTGCGCGGTCTTTGACTCTGGTTCCTCGTTTTTTGCTCCGAATAAACCGCACTGAAATGCTTGCTACGCAGGCCACTGGGTACAAGTCTACTACTTAGATGTTGCGCTTTGTTTAAGAAAGATCTACAAGCTTTCCCCCAACATCATTTCTGGGGCTTTTCCTTTTAGAAAATGGGGCGAAAAAGCACTCAAAGGGGAGGGGGTCCTTCGTACCCTTCTCACCTTTGGCCATCATCAATAATTGTAGGGTACCCCTTAGGTTTTGGAGCCCTGATCCCATGTAGGAAAAAGAGCCGGAAAATTCAAAATGCCTGCAGCTTGGACTGTCACTAAGATTTCACGGTTCTGGGTATATGCATTATGTAAGAGCGGAATCATGCTCATCGAAGCCGGGGCAAATCCTCGCCCCACACCGCCCGCCCTTATAGATAGCCTTGAACTTGCAATAGACTCTGTGTTATAACCTTGTTGTGAGAAATGACCAATAATAAATTCCCTTCCGTTTCTTTACGAAAAATTAGACCCTGTTTTGAATAAGATTCCCTTAAATTGTATACCCTGTTATGAGTCAAGTCAACAAACTATGCATTGTCAAGTGTCGCATTCTCGTAAGGCCTAAATAAAGAAGTTGCTTGGGCTTAACCAGTGCTTACTGACACACATTGAAAAGACCAGCTTCTGATATGTGTCGGATGGCTTTATGTCATCAAAACGTACGTGTGTATTTCACCATTTTAGGTATCATGAACGATAGTGATGATGATGATAACGCTACCGTAACAGCGTTTGAAGCCAGTCTCAAAGAGTCAGTTTAAGGATGAGATTAAGCAAATCAGTTGGCTAAATCAAAACACTGTAATCTGGGAACTATATATACTGACTGATATATCCCTTCTGTTGTTTCTCCAGTGGGCGGCGTTGGACGCACAAGCGAGAGAACTAAGGCATGAAACCAGCACATTGAGGTAAGGAAATGTCAGTGATCTCGCTGTTAGAAGTAATGCTAAACGGTAGGAAGTCACACTGAAGTCATCTACTCCACTATGGGCTCCCGCGGTCTCCCATGTGCTCCTGACTCCACTTTGTTCCCTCTTTCCAGTTGTAGATTGGAGATAATTGTTTCAAAATGTAACATATATTCTCTCTTCTGAGATATTTCCATTTAAAATTTCAGACCGTTTTCTTTGAATTGTACTTGGTTTTCACTGATTTACTTTTTTGCTAAAACACATTTGATTCTCGGCTCCTTGACGTCCGTCATGGGCTCCTGCGTCCGTACACATTGTCTATATTAAAGTTGCTTGGGACCAGGTTACTCGGTGGGTAAAAAGATGAATTACGAGGCTGCAAAAAAGCGAGCCGTGCTATTAGGAGAATGAGGAGAGGCCTGTTCAGTCCCCTACCCTCCCCTCTTCTCTCATCACTTTGCCTTTTTCTTCTTGCTCCACGCCCTGTTGTTCCACGGCCTTCGATTCGTCTCTGAGGAGCCTGGTGCGTATATCATACAGCCTCGTAGAGTTAACTCGTAGAGGTGTTTGTAACAAGAGGTTTAACTGTATGTTATTTTTCAAAGGCCCATTTCGTAAAAGCGTTTATGTAACTGAACACTTTTATTGTTTCCAGGTATTTCGAGAACCCTTCACAAAACCAGTCCTCGATTGTTTCCTCTGAAAGAGATATGACTGTGAGGGACTGGATCCCACCCAGAACAGATGACTCTGAAAACTATTTCCTTTCTCTGTTATCTTTTAAGTAAAAATTGCCATATTTTGTCTGAAGGAAATGTTTATAACTTTAGCAAATTAAATTATGCAACTTTTTGACCCTAAATCCAAAATCTGTTGTCATTTGTTTGCTGTTTCGTTCTTTTCTATTAAAAATATCTTGTTTATATAAAATCAATTTCAATCTTTCAGTTTTACTTAAGCCAGTACAAATCCGGGGTACAAATTTCAGACCAACATTTTTATCTAAATTTTCAAAATCCAAAAGAATAAGTATTTTGGTTACAGATAAAAAAAAGTTGAATTTCAGTATAGAAAAAATAGAGGTTAATATACTTGTTAATGTTAATGTAATAATAATAAAAAATTGTGGAAATAATTTTCGCAAATTTCGACTAAGTAATAAATGTGTAAGTATTATTTAAGAGTAATTTAGTTCAAATAAAACTGAGAAAATGTATATAAGCTATTGTTTGTGTTACTACGTTTAGAAATAGGCTAATCATAGTAGTATTATGACGCCACCGTGCAAATGACCCCTTTTATTTGCCTCTCTCGGGAACCTCTGCAACCTCGTCCCCAGGGCTTTTCCCTCAAAACCATTTTTTGAGGGAAAAGCCCTGGGGACGAGGTTGGAGCACCGGTTATAGGCTGTAAGCTCCTTCATCCTTAGAAAAAATCAGGGGATTACGAATTGTATTGATGGATTGCTTGGGAGTTTGGAAATAACAAGGGAGCATCTGAAGTAACGTAAAGTGAAGAGAAAATTACCGACCTTTCATAAGTCACGCGTTCCCCAAGTGATCATAGTACTCTTAAGTACCGATCGAAGGCTAGCCCCCAGTCTGTTAGGTTGTACTTAAGTTCCTTTTTCGTTAGTTTTAGACGTTTTCCCTTGCCTTGCAAGCAGCTGATTCATATACTTGATGGGGGAGGGGGAGAAGAAGGGAGAGTATTGAGGAACGAGTGCCCTCCATATTGCTGTCACTTCCAAGCTCTGGGTAGTGCTTCTGATTGGTCGTGCCCCGAGTGAAATCTGCTTCAACAAATCAGAAGCACTACCCAGATCTAGGAAGTCACACGTCATCAGTATGAAATTTCTGCGCCCCTTCCTCAGATGCCATTTCGCTCTTTCTTCAGGCTAAGCTTCCTCGCTTTGAACACGTGAGCCGAAACGCACAGACCGCGCGGAATAATGATCCCTAGGAGCTGGACGAGGTTTTCTCCTGCTTATAAACCATCACTCATGGTATGCAAGTAAACCGACGAACTTGCTGAGCGTTTCATGGGCTTTACGAATTGAGATTCATTTTTCTGCCAGCGTTTAATACTTGCAGGGGTGGATCCAGGATTTTTCTTGAGAGAGGGTGCACCACTAAGGAACTAACATTTTAACTACCATTTTTACGGCGTTTAACACTGAAATTCTTCAACCTCGTCTCATGTTTAAATTCAATACCAATAAACCGCAAAGGTTTTTTTGCAGAATACATGGGCTCCTGGTCAGAGAATACCTGTTGTATTAGAAAGCCGCAGGTCATCTCAGGGGAGGGGTGCGCACCCCCAGTACCCTCCTCTAGATCCACCCCTGACTTGGGCTTGAGTTCACAGTACCAATAGGCCATTTTACAGTTATGGATGAAAGCGAGGCTGAGGGTGACGTTGTATTGATATAAACCTTCCTGACTCATTATGTAAATCAAGTTATTCTCATGCTAAATAGTATTTTTCAAGAAAAATTTCCATAACAAAGCACAGAAGGTTTATATCAAAACAAGGTCACCCTCAGCCTCGCTTCCATCCATAATTGTAAAATGGCATAATACTGAAGCACACGCTACCAACTCCGCGGTATGGCCAGTACTTTACGCATGCGCACAGCCATATCACCCAGACAGTGGCAGCCATGGACAGCTGTTTCGCTCTTATTGGGGCTCATCAGCATGGCAGCCGCAGGGTCAAAGACCCTTTACTGGCGAGGGGAGTGCAAATCAGCAATCCTAGCCTACATAGCAGGCATTAGGAGGGAAATTAAAGGGAGGGGGATTTCTTCTTTTCTCCTCAGTATCCCCTCCCCTTTATGCAACTGCCAAGCAAGCGTCACCCCATGAAAGGGAATCCGGATTCCGGATTGCGGAAAATTTTTGCCCGTGGGATCCGAAATCCGGAAAATTTTACTTGTGAAATCCGGAATCCTGGGCTTTGGAGTCTGGAATACAGCTTAAGGAATCCACTAACGATTAAAACCCAGAATCCAAGTTCTAGTGATAGAGACTGAAATCTAGTACCTGGAATCCTGAAATCCGTGACGGCGTGGAATCGAGAATCCCAGACTGTCATGGATTCCCGTGACATAGGGCTCCAGGGTCTGGGTTCTCGTTCCTTGGTGCGGATCAGTCTGATTGAGAATTTCTTTAAACCCAGGTGTGGGCTTTTTTTGAACCATTTTTTGCGCTCACACAGGTATACCATGTGTTTGGTTATTAGCCTGCAAATACAGCCGTCTCTATCTCTCACGCGAAACCTCCCTAGCGGCGAGGAGCGCGCGAGGCAGAGTTTCATTACTCAGTTGAAATACTCGTCACTTCTTAGAAGATAGAATTACTGATCAGTCTCACCCGTAAATAATGAAATTTCCCGAAAAACGTCACTTCAGCCAGAAATATATATTTTCTGATGCCCTTGAAGAAGACTACAGACCACAGCTGCGAGCCATTTTACCAGCACTCGAAAAACGCGAAACGAGTACATGTAGCGCGAGACTCACGCGCCAATTGAGACTGGGTTCTAAAAGAAACCAATATGGCGGCGGAGTGACTAAAGCAGAAACATGTGGATTTTTAATGTCTCCAACTTGACATTATTATAGACTTTAAGAACTCGGATTTGATATCTATCGGTTCATTCACCCATTCTTCAACACTTGGAGTTATTTGTGGGCTGAACATTCACGGACGTGACATGGCAGAAGTCTTGAAAAATCCGACGCAGGTCTTTTGAGGTATGATAGTGAGCTTAACTTAAAGTTTACGACTGTTTGGTAGAAAGTGTTGGTCTCATGAGCAAATAATATTCAGTGAATGGTATTTTTAGGATTAAGGTTACCTTCAAAACACCCGGCCACTTAATTATTTGAATCTCGTTAAATATGGATAGGCGGGTTACCCCACTTAAGCGGGCCTGGGGTTTACACCTCATTACGGACGTTTTTCTATGTCCCTGGAGAAAACCCTTGCAATTTCTCTCTCCTTTCTCCTTTCCCCAAGGGAAGTTTCATTGGAGAGACATCTGTGCCTCCACGACAGAAATTCCATCGCGATGACATAAAATCTGTGCTAAATCTGGTCAGGAGTTCTGATTGGTTGACATATTACAGCGAAATTCGTTGTATCACCCTGCGCGTATTGCAAACTTCGAAGAGATTTTGGTTTTTTTTTGTTCCATCAATCACTTTAGTGAAGGCGGGGTTAATGCAAATCACATTGTAACGTGCTCGCCCAGCTTGGTTGGACTCTAGACTGTTCAAGAATAGCAAAGGAAATCGCGATGGTGAGTAGATTTTTTGTTGAAGGAAGGAGGCAGACATTGCTATATTCTTGCAAGTGACAAGAATAAGAAAGATCAGGAAAATCTGCAAAGCAAACTTAACCGGTCGATTATTGCCCAAAACAGGACGATCACAAAGCAACAAACCTTGAAACGCGAAACAAAAAAACGGACCAAAATCCACCAATCACAAAAGGCACAAGCCATGACCTTTTGAACTTGAACAAGCAAACATGTGTTTCCTAGGAGGTCCACTAAGATGATTGACAGAACAGAAAAACCCCAAAATCCTTCGAAGTTTGCAAAATGCATCGCGCGAAACAACAAATTTAGCTATGATTGCATTGTTTTAGCTATTGTTTACAAATGACAGAAAAGACAAAACAATACGTCACAAAGAGTGTTGCTGCAGCTCATTCACTGAAGAACTACCAACGACTACATGACTACTAGATTACATTATGTAAACATTGATTTGCATCGTCAGTGTGGAATTTTTTCGTAGTTACTAAAACAAGGAATGACCTACAATGATCTACAATGACCTACAATGATCTACAATGACCTACAATGACCTACAATGATCTACAATGACCTACAATGATCTACAATGACCTACAATGATCTACAATGAGCTACTATGAGCTGCTAGGGGCTAAAGTGAGTTAAAATAAGCCCTACAATGAGCTACAAAATGACAGACAATGATGTTAAGCTACGTTTGTCGTGTGTCACGCTTGGACGTGACACCAGGCTCATGGTATTAAATTGCCAAGCACATTTTGAAAAGGCAAAACAAAAATAAAGCCTGATCTCAGGTAACTTGAGAAACTTGAAAATAAATTATTGCAATCGCGTTTTTACCGGTAACACTATTATACCCTGTATTGATGGAAGTCATCCTGCGCCTGCGTGAATCCTGTATTGTCACAGTACTGTGACTTTTGTCCAAACCATCCCTTGCAACCTTTCCCGTTAGTTGTGTTTTGTGTTGTCTTTTTTTCAAACAAATTAAACAGTACTGTGGCAATACACTGGATTCACGCAGGCGCAGGATGACTTCCATCGATACGGGGTATAATAGTGTTACCGGTAAAAACGCGATTGCAATAATTTATGTTCAAGTTTCTCAAGTTCTGCAAGTTACCTGAGATCAGGCTTTATTTTTGTTTTGCCTTTTCCCCAAAATGTGCTTGGCAATTTAATACCATGAGCTTAGTGTCACGTCCAAGCGTGACACACGACAAGCATCATTGTCTGTCATTTTGTAGCTCATTGTAGGGCTTATTTTAACTCATTTTATACTTATTTTAGCTCGTAGCAGCTCATAGTAGCTCATTGTAGATCATTGTAGGTCATTGTAGATCATTGTAGATCATTGTAGATCATTGTAGGTCATTGTAGATCATTGTAGGTCATTCCTTGTTTTAGTAACTACGGGAATTTTTTTCATTAAGGAGTAGACCCAGGGTGCAAAGAAAGTCATTTTTACAGCTAGCCCGATAGCAAAATCCACTAGCCCTGGGCTATCGGACACTACTTTCTTTGCACGCTGAGACCTCTCCTGTGAAATGTCCCTAGCTGTGAGAAGTGAGGAGAGACAGCTGTGTTAGCAGGCTATAGTCATCCCAGTTATCCCATTGACCCCAGTCATTTTATTCACCCTTGTTATTCTAGTCATCCCAGTCATCCTAGTCTTCCTAGTCATACCAGTCATCCCAAACATTCCACCATCCAAATCAACCCTAGTCATCCTACACAATAGTCATGCCAGACACCCTAGTGATCCTGTTGATCCAAGTTATCCCAGTCATCGCAGTCACCCTTCTCATCCTAGTCATCTCAATCATACCAATCACCCTGGCATCCAATCCTAGTCACACAATTCATCCCAGTCATCCTAGCAGGGCTCGATGTTGCGACCTGTGGGGTCGCCAATGCTACAAGTTTTTACTCAGCGGCGACTAAATTTTCATGCCTGGTTGCCGACCTGGCCCCCAAGATAGGTGACTTTCTTCTTTGGGAAAACACACACTAATGATAATTTGTTATCCTTTACAAAACTAATGGATAGCTAATGGTTTTTCTAACGCTCTAACGTTTTGCTTAAACACAGTCTCTAACAGTTTGTCTAAACATTTTAACGATTTGTCTAAATGCATTAACAATTTCTTCCAACACTCTAACCAATTGTTCTTATGATGTAACAGTTACTCCGTCTAACTTTTGACTTGTACTTGAAAGAGGATTGTGAAAATCACAAGTGATGAATTCGACGAAAATCTTATCAACTTTTGGGAAAATTGATCACAATTCTCAACAGGTCGTCTTGTGTTTCTCCGGGAATGACTTTTACCCCATCGATTTAAGACAATTTCTTTATGTCATACATGTATCTCGATTGCAGACTCGATAGCAGATTACTCTGATAGAAGCTTGAGCTAATTGAGAACAAATGGCGCTTACTTCTTGCACTTCTTCTAAACAACTTTCTGCAAATTTTTGTTAAGCGTGACTACCCAAATAAAAGCTCTGCCATATTTTATTAACTTCCAATGAAGTACTGTTGAACTCATGCTGTTTGTTTAACCGACTTCTCACAGAATCAACTTCTTTGCCCGAAAACATTAGCGACATTTCCTTTTTTCTGGGGACTTTCAATAACATGCTAGCCAATCGCAAACTAGATCAAGTTTCACCAATGTTCATTTCTGAACATGCAAGTACATGGGACAGAGAACAAGTTTTGCAGATTTTGTTGTTTAATAACCCAAATAAGTTTTTTTGTGACTCCTAAAGTTTGTTTATTTAAATGAGTATTCCATTGCTCGAATACCTGTTTGGAGAGACTTATGCTTGAGTGCGGGTTCATTTTCCCGAACACCAGCTAGTTTTCGAGCCTCGAGCGGAAACCGTTCGAAAGAAATGTCTAAGGAAGTCTAAAGCATTTTTCCTCTGTTAAGGCTAAGTAAAACATGTTAAGTTTATTGTATTCTGTTGGTTCTTAAATATAATTTTGGGCGACTAGAATACTACCCAGTCACCCCAGTCAACTTAGTCATCCCAGTCTCTATACCCACCCTAGTCATGCTTGTCATGCCAAACATCCCAGTTATCCCAGTCATGGCAGTCACCCTTGTCATCCAGGTCTCCTAGTCATCCTAACAATCCTAGTCATCCCAGTCATCCTATTCATTCCAATCATCCCAGCCATTTTAGTCACTCATGCAGTCACTCTAGTCATGTTAGTTATTCCAGTCATCTGAGTCATTCCTCTTACCCTAGGTACCCTAGTCAACTTTGTC
Organism: Porites cylindrica; assembly: GCA_964035525.1. NCBI lineage: Eukaryota > Metazoa > Cnidaria > Anthozoa > Scleractinia > Poritidae > Porites > Porites cylindrica. Next base: position 2,650,691 of record OZ037786.1, read on the forward strand.
ATCCCAGTAATCCTAGTCATCCTAGTCATCCCAGTCATCTCAGTTACCCTAGTCATTCTAGCACATTAGTCATTCCAGTCATCCTAGTCGCTCCAATCATTCCGCTATCCAAGTCACCCATAGTTATCCAAGTTGCCGTTATTCCGCGTCTTCCTAGGCTCCTTAGTCATCCCAGTCATCCCAGTCATCCTAATCGCCACATTCATTCCAGTCATCCTTGTCATGCCAATCATCCTAGTTAGTTCAGTCCAGTCATCTTAGTCCTCTTTTCCCTGTTGCCCCTGTTGTCCCTGATGTCCCTGTTGTCCCTTATGTCCCTGTTGTCCCCATTGTCTTGTTGTCCCTGATGTCCCTGATGTCCCTGTTGTCCCTGATGTCCCTGATGTCCCTGTTGTCCCTGTTGTCCCTTATGTCCCTGTTGTCCCCGTTGTCTTGTTGTCCCTGATGTCCCTGATGTCTCTGTTGTCCCTGATGTCCCTGTTGTCCCTGATGTCCCTGTTATCTTTGTTGTCCCTGATGTCCCTGATGTCCCTGATGTCTCTGTTGCCCCTGTTGTCCCTGTTGCCCCTGTTGTCCCTGATGCCCCTGATGTCCCTGATGTCCCTGATGTCCCTGATGTCCCTGATGTCCCTGATGTCACCCTGATGTCCCTGATGTCCCTGTTGTCCCTGTTGCCCCTGCTGTCCCTTATGTCCCTGTTGTCCCCGTTGTCTTGTTGTCCCTGATGTCCCTGATGTCTCTGTTGCCCCTGTTGTCCCTGTTGCCCCTGTTGTCCCTGTTGTCCCTGATGTCTCTGTTGCCCCTGTTGTCCCTGTTGTCCCTGTTGCCCCTGTTGTCCCTGATGTCCCTGATGTCCCTGATGTCCCTGTTGTCCCTGTTGTCCCTTATGTCCCTGTTGTCCCCGTTGTCTTGTTGTCCCTGATGTCCCTGATGTCTCTGTTGTCCCTGATGTCCCTGTTGTCCCTGATGTCCCTGTTATCTTTGTTGTCCCTGATGTCCCTGATGTCCCTGATGTCTCTGTTGCCCCTGTTGTCCCTGTTTCCCCTGTTGTCCCTGATGCCCCTGATGTCCCTGATGTCCCTGATGTCCCTGATGTCCCTGATGTCACCCTGATGTCCCTGATGTCCCTGTTGTCCCTGTTGCCCCTGCTGTCCCTTATGTCCCTGTTGTCCCTGATGTCTCTGTTGCCCCTGTTGTCCCTGTTGCCCCTGTTGTCCCTGATGCCCCTGATGTCCCTGATGTCCCTGATGTCCCTGATGTCCCTGATGTCCCTGATGTCCCTGATGTCACCCTGATGTCCCTGATGTCCCTGTTGTCCCTGTTGCCCCTGCTGTCCCTTATGTCCCTGTTGTCCCCGTTGTCTTGTTGTCCCTGATGTCCCTGTTGTCCCTGATGTCCCTGTTGTCCCTGTTGCCCCTGTTGTCCCTGATGCCCCTGATGTCCCTGATGTCCCCGTTGTCCCTGTTGTCCCTGATGTCCCTGATGTCCCTGATGTCCCCGTTGTCCCTGTTGTCCCTGATGTCCCTGATGTCCCTGTTGTCCCTTATGTCCCTGTTGTCCCTGTTATCTTTGTTGTCCCTGATGTCCCTGATGTCCCTGTTGCCCCTGTTGTCCCTGATGTCCCTGATGTCCCTGATGTCCCTGTTGTCCCTGTTGTCCCTTATGTCCCTGTTGTCCCCGTTGTCTTGTTGTCCCTGATGTCCCTGATGTCTCTGTTGTCCCTGATGTCCCTGTTGTCCCTGATGTCCCTGTTATCTTTGTTGTCCCTGATGTCCCTGATGTCCCTGATGTCTCTGTTGCCCCTGTTGTCCCTGTTGCCCCTGTTGTCCCTGATGCCCCTGATGTCCCTGATGTCCCTGATGTCCCTGATGTCCCTGATGTCCCTGATGTCACCCTGATGTCCCTGATGTCCCTGTTGTCCCTGTTGCCCCTGCTGTCCCTTATGTCCCTGTTGTCCCCGTTGTCTTGTTGTCCCTGATGTCCCTGATGTCTCTGTTGCCCCTGTTGTCCCTGTTGCCCCTGTTGTCCCTGATGCCCCTGATGTCCCTGATGTCCCTGATGTCCCTGATGTCCCTGATGTCCCTGATGTCACCCTGATGTCCCTGATGTCCCTGTTGTCCCTGTTGCCCCTGCTGTCCCTTATGTCCCTGTTGTCCCCGTTGTCTTGTTGTCCCTGATGTCCCTGTTGTCCCTCATGTCCCTGTTGTCCCTGTTGCCCCTGTTGTCCCTGATGCCCCTGATGTCCCTGATGTCCCCGTTGTCCCTGTTGTCCCTGATGTCCCTGATGTCCCTGATGTCCCCGTTGTCCCTGTTGTCCCTGATGTCCCTGATGTCCCTGTTGTCCCTTATGTCCCTGTTGTCCCTGTTATCTTTGTTGTCCCTGATGTCCCTGATGTCCCTGTTGCCCCTGTTGTCCCTGATGTCCCTGATGTCCCCGTTGTCCCTGTTGTCCCTGATGTCCCTGATGTCCCTGTTGTCCCTTATGTCCCTGTTGTCCCCGTTGTCTTGTTGTCCCTGATGTCCCTGATGTCCCTGTTGTCCCTGATGTCCCTGTTATCTTTGTTGTCCCTGATGTCCCTGTTGCCCCTGTTGTCCCTGATGCCCCTGGTGTCCCTGATGTCCCTGGTGCCCCTGTTGTCCGTGTTGTCCGTGTTGTCCCTGTTGTCCTTGTTGTCCCTGATGTCCCTGTTGTCCCTGTTGTCCCTGTTGTCCCTGATGTCCCTGTTGTCCTTGTTGTCCCTGTTGTCCCTGTTGTCCCTGTTGTCCCTGATGTCCCTGTTGTCCCTGTTGTCCCTGTTGTCCCTGTTGTCCCTGTTGTTCCTGTTGTCCCTGATGTCCCTGTTGTCCCTGTTGTCCCTGTTGTCCCTGTTGTTCCTGTTGTCCCTGATGTCCCTGTTGTCGTTGTTGTCCCTGTTGTCCCTGTTGTTCCTGTTGTCCCTGATGTCCCTGTTGTCCCTGTTGTCCCTGTTGTCCCTGTTGTTCCTGCCCTTGCGAAATGAATTCCCAGCTTTCTGGGAATTCCTAGGAATTCTTGAGAATTCCTAGGAATTCCCAAAAATTCCCAACTATGCAAATCAGCCTTCATCAAATAAGCTTGGAATTCTTGAGAATTTTTGGGAATGGCAAATTAGGTCTCACTCTAGGCTTGGAATTCCTAGGAATTCCTAGGAATTCTAAGTGTTACAATTTTAGAAGCTTAAGAATTGTTGAGAATTTCTGGGAATAGAAAAATTCAGGCCAACTGGGCTTGGAATTCCTGGGAATTCCTAGGAATTCTAAGTTATACAAATTAGGAATTCAGCTCAGGGATGTTTAAAAATCAGAAAGACTTTAAAAATTGTAGAAGATTTTGTAGTCTTTTCTTATTTTTTCACATTTTAATTTTAAGTGATTGCACTGAAACAATTCTAAACTTATAATACAGAACATACTGGTAATGTATACTTCTATACTTACATTCTTATATTCAACTCAATGTTACCTTAAATCTGGTAATGCTGACATGTGGCGAATGCTGTTCACAAACCTCCAACCAGTATTTAAATTAAGATAACAATTTAACGTATCTAAATTACATTATTACAGCATATTACAGCAATAAATATTTAAAGCTGTTACATTTCCAGTACACTTTCAGTACAAAATGTTGTCTGAAATGAGAAGTCTCGTTTTTAAAAATATGAAGGGCATTTCTAGTCTGAAATGTACGTTGTTTATCCACATACTCCACGGAAATTAGGCAAACGCACAAGACATGGGCTGTCTTGATTCCCTTCAACCCTTTCATCAGGAGTGCAGTCAAAAGCATGGCAAGCCCGGCCAAGCCCGGAACAACGGCCACAACACGTTTTTCGTCGCAGTTCGTTGATTGATAATATGGTCCAACATTTTCTTTCCCAACTTAAAAGAACAACGTTAAGTTTACTTCTTGCTTTTAACACTTCAAATGCGTTGCTTCATCTTAATTAACGTTGAAAATAACTGCTATTTCGACCCAAACGGGAGCACTTCGCAAGATGGACCTCGCAAGACGAGATAAGCCGCCATGTTTTCTTGTTTCCCAGGCTTCCACGCGTGCCTTTGCCACATGCGCGATTTGATTTACTTTGTCACGTGCGACTTTTGAACCAATAGAAAAGTGCCAAATGAACTTCCGTTGAATAGTTCAAATTCACGCGGACTTCACAAGCAACAAAGTATTTTCGTAAGACTGTCTTTCTATTATCCATGTTATTTTCGAGACAAATTGATCAATTGCGAAGTTTGTGTTCACATAAAGCATGTTTGCAAGTGAGTTTACTCAGCTGGATTAATGTGGAAAGGTATGTTTTCTGATAACTTTGCGTAAATAAGCTTACAAAGTTGAAAGATGCATGCGAAGATATGCCATTGATCAGATCCCTTTTTGCTGCTTTTTGTTTACTGCAGATCGAAAGAACTGTACTCTTTGTTGCAAATAGTCAGTGGAATACTCTGAAAACTGTATGTTCTGGCACTACAAGGTTATAGCAGACTTGTCAAGACCAAAGTTAGATAAAATAGGGGAAGAAATAGCATAATGGCTACTTATACAAGTTAGAAGCAATGAAATTTCCAGTTAATCTATAAGGACTTGAGACTTGAACTTACATATAAAATATTAGAATACAGCCGGTAGGTTTCTTCATTTGAACTTTAATTCATAGTATAAGTTGCATAAGGTTTTATATTAAATGCTTGTGGTACATGTAATCTTAATAATCGCTGCAATATTAAGGTCAAAAACAACTAGCACTAGCACTTGCCTGATGTGTGGACCTTCAGTTCAGAAGGCTGCATCGGCGACATTGGAAAAAGCAGTCATTTAGCTTTTTTTCATATTCATGCACTGTATTAATTATTCGAAGATGTTTATTTACATGCATGTGTGTGGAATGTGGTGATGTGTATGTTGGGTAAAATAAATTACGAAAAAGAGAATGTTCAGCTGATGTTGTCATTTGGATTAAAAACAAACACTATCTGTAGATTCCACCAACAGGGTATGATTTTATATATTTTTTTCAATCATGACTAGGTATATGTTACTTTACATTATCTCACTATCTAGAGATTCCACCTGAACAGGTTATGTTTTACATTTTTTTTTTCAATCATGACTATAGCGATAGTTTACTTTACACTACATGTATATCTATGTGTAAGTAAGTATATCTATATCTAAGTTTGTCCATATGTATATAAGGACTACAGTCATTATACTGAATTATTTGATTCCTACTTCACAAAAAGTCATTGTCTTAAATTTGATTTTTTGAGGTCACTGTTGTAATTTTTGGAACATTTAAACGATCAGTGCAGTGAAATTTTTAAGTCAAGTTAAAGCAGAAGAAGTATTTTTTGTTAACATGGAGAGCTACTTTTCAGTTATTGCTGGAATAAACATTCAGCTTCAGTTTTTGTACATTTGCCTTATGGGTTTCTGGTTCGGAGAGCAAAATAGCAACCTCTAGTATTAACTTCCTTAGCATAAGGGTTTAAATGCAAATCAGTTGTTGATTCGAATATCCCTTGATTCTGGCAGCAGGTCGATTTGTTACATCCCTATTGACCTAGCTATTCCAAGGAATTCCTAGGAATTCCTAAGAAGTAATCATTCTGTTTATATTCTTTCAATTCCTAGGAATTCCTAAGAATTCCTGGGAATATTTTCCAAGCCAACTGATGGGTGAGCAAAGCTTGGAATTCCTAGGAATTCTTAGGAATTCCATGTTCCAATTACCGTGAAATTTCACACCTTGATTCCTAGGAATTCTTAAGAATTCCTAAGAATTCCTAAGAATAAATTCTTAGGAATTCTTAGGAAAATCCTAGGAATTCCTAGGAATTCTCAATTCCATTTCGCAAGGGTGTTGTCCCTGATGTCCCTGTTGTCCCTGTTGTCCCTGTTGTCCCTGATGTCCCTGTTGTCCCTGTTGTCCCTGATGTCCCTGTTGTCCCTGTTGTCCCTGTTGTTCCTGTTGTCCCTGATGTCCCTGTTGTCGTTGTTGTCCCTGTTGTCCCTGTTGTCCCTGTTGTCCCTGATGTCCCTGTTCTCCCTGATGTCCCTGATGTCCCTGTTGTCGTTGTTGTCCCTGTTGTCCCTGTTGTCCCTGTTGTCCCTGATGTCCCTGTTGTCCCTGTTGTCCCTGTTGTCCCTGTTGTTCCTGTTGTCCCTGATGTCCCTGTTGTCCCTGTTGTCCCTGTTGTCCCTGATGTCCCTGTTGTCCCTGTTGTCCCTGTTGTCCCTGTTGTTCCTGTTGTCCCTGATGTCCCTGTTGTCCCTGTTGTCCCTGTTGTCCCTGTTGTTCCTGTTGTCCCTGATGTCCCTGTTGTCCCTGTTGTCCCTGTTGTCCCTGATGTCCCTGTTGTCCCTGTTGTCCCTGATGTCCCTGTTGTCCCTGTTGTCCCTGTTGTCCCTGTTGTCCCTGTTGTCCCTGTTGTCCCTGATGTCCCTGTTGTCGTTGTTGTCCCTGTTGTCCCTGTTGTCCCTGTTGTTCCTGTTGTCCCTGATGTCCCTGTTGTCCCTGTTGTCCCTGTTGTCCCTGTTGTCCCTGATGTCCCTGTTGTCGTTGTTGTCCCTGTTGTCCCTGTTGTCCCTGTTGTTCCTGTTGTCCCTGATGTCCCTGTTGTCCCTGTTGTCCCTGTTGTCCCTGTTGTTCCTGTTGTCCCTGATGTCCCTGTTGTCCCTGTTGTCCCTGATGTCCCTGTTGTCCCTGTTGTCCCTGATGTCCCTGTTGTCCCTGTTGTCCCTGATGTCCCTGTTGTCCCTGTTGTCCCTGTTGTCCCTGTTGTCCCTGATGTCCCTGTTGTCCCTGTTGTCCCTGATGTCCCTGTTGTCCCTGTTGTCCCTGATGTCCCTGTTGTCCCTGTTGTCCCTGTTGTCCCTGTTGTTCCTGTTGTCCCTGATGTCCCTGTTGTCGTTGTTGTCCCTGTTGTCCCTGTTGTCCCTGTTGTTCCTGTTGTCCCTGATGTCCCTGTTGTCCCTGTTGTCCCTGTTGTTCCTGTTGTCCCTGATGTCCCTGTTGTCCCTGTTGTCCCTGATGTCCCTGTTGTCCCTGTTGTCCCTGTTGTCCCTGTTGTCCCTGATGCCCCTGGTGTCCCTGATGTCCCTGGTGCCCCTGTTGTCCGTGTTGTCCGTGTTGTCCCTGTTGTCCTTGTTGTCCCTGATGTCCCTGTTGTCCCTGATGTCCCTGTTGTCCCTGTTGTCCCTGTTGTCCCTGTTGTCCCTGATGTCCCTGTTGTCCTTGTTGTCCCTGTTGTCCCTGTTGTCCCTGTTGTCCCTGATGTCCCTGTTGTCCCTGTTGTCCCTGTTGTTCCTGTTGTCCCTGATGTCCCTGTTGTCCCTGTTGTCCCTGTTGTCCCTGTTGTTCCTGTTGTCCCTGATGTCCCTGTTGTCCCTGTTGTCCCTGTTGTCCCTGTTGTCCCTGTTGTCCCTGTTGTCCCTGATGTCCCTGTTGTCCCTGTTGTCCCTGTTGTCCCTGTTGTTCCTGTTGTCCCTGATGTCCCTGTTGTCCCTGTTGTCCCTGATGTCCCTGTTCTCCCTGATGTCCCTGATGTCCCTGTTGTCGTTGTTGTCCCTGTTGTCCCTGTTGTCCCTGTTGTCCCTGTTGTCCCTGATGTCCCTGTTGTCCCTGTTGTCCCTGTTGTCCCTGTTGTTCCTGTTGTCCCTGATGTCCCTGTTGTCCCTGTTGTCCCTGTTGTCCCTGATGTCCCTGTTGTCGCTGTTGTCCCTGTTGTCCCTGTTGTTCCTGTTGTCCCTGATGTCCCTGTTGTCCCTGTTGTCCCTGTTGTCCCTGTTGTTCCTGTTGTCCCTGATGTCCCTGTTGTCCCTGTTGTCCCTGATGTCCCTGTTGTCCCTGTTGTCCCTGATGTCCCTGTTGTCCCTGATGTCCCTGTTGTCCCTGTTGTCCCTGTTGTCCCTGTTGTTCCTGTTGTCCCTGATGTCCCTGTTGTCGTTGTTGTCCCTGTTGTCCCTGTTGTCCCTGTTGTTCCTGTTGTCCCTGATGTCCCTGTTGTCCCTGTTGTTCCTGTTGTCCCTGATGTCCCTGATGTCCCTGATGTCCCTGATGTCCCTGTTCTCCCTGATGTCCCTGATGTCCCTGTTGTCGTTGTTGTCCCTGATGTCCGTGTTGTCCCTGTTGTCCCTGTTGTCCCTGTTGTCCCTGTTGTTCCTGTTGTCCCTGATGTCCCTGATGTCCCTGTTGTCCCTGTTGTCCCTGTTGTCCCTGTTGTCCCTGTTGTTCCTGTTGTCCCTGTTGTTCCTGTTGTTCCTGTTGTCCCTGATGTCCCTGATGTCCCTGTTGTCCCTGTTGTCCCTGTTGTTCCTGTTGTCCCTGATGTCCCTGTTCTCCCTGATGTCCCTGATGTCCCTGTTGTCCCTGATGTCCCTGATGTCCCTGATGTCCCTGTTGTCCCTGTTGTCCCTGTTGTCCCTGTTGTTCCTGTTGTCCCTGATGTCCCTGTTCTCCCTGATGTCCCTGATGTCCCTGTTGTCGTTGTTGTCCCTGTTGTCCCTGTTCTCCCTGATGTCCCTGATGTCCCTGATGTCCCTGTTGTCCCTGTTGTCCCTGTTGTCCCTGTTGTTCCTGTTGTCCCTGATGTCCCTGTTGTCGTTGTTGTCCCTGTTGTCCCTGTTGTCCCTGTTGTCCCTGTTGTCCCTGATGTCCCTGTTGTCCCTGTTGTCCCTGTTGTCCCTGATGTCCCTGATGTCCCTGATGTCCCTGTTGTCCCTGTTGTCCCTGTTGTCCCTGTTGTCCCTGTTGTTCCTGTTGTCCCTGTTGTTCCTGTTGTCCCTGATGTCCCTGTTGTCCCTGTTGTCCCTGTTGTCCCTGTTGTTCCTGTTGTCCCTGATGTCCCTGTTGTCCCTGTTGTCCCTGTTGTCCCTGTTGTTCCTGTTGTTCCTGTTGTCCCTGTTGTTCCTGTTGTCCCTGATGTCCCTGTTGTCCCTGTTGTCCCTGTTGTCCCTGTTGTCCCTGTTGTCCCTGTTGTTCCTGTTGTCCCTGTTGTCCCTGTTGTTCCTGTTGTCCCTGTTGTCCCTGTTGTCCCTGTTGTTCCTGTTGTTCCTGTTGTCCCTGTTGTTCCTGTTGTCCCTGTTGTCCCTGTTGTCCCTGTTGTCCCTGTTGTCCCTGTTGTCCCTGTTGTCCCTGTTGTCCCTGTTGTTCCTGTTGTCCCTGATGTCCCTGTTGTCCCTGTTGTCCCTGTTGTCCCTGTTGTCCCTGTTGTCCCTGTTGTTCCTGTTGTCCCTGATGTCCCTGTTGTCCCTGTTGTCCCTGTTGTCCCTGTTGTCCCTGTTGTCCCTGTTGTCCCTGTTGTTCCTGTTGTTCCTGTTGTCCCTGTTGTTCCTGTTGTCCCTGATGTCCCTGTTGTCCCTGTTGTCCCTGTTGTCCCTGTTGTCCCTGTTGTCCCTGTTGTTCCTGTTGTCCCTGTTGTCCCTGTTGTCCCTGTTGTCCCTGTTGTCCCTGTTGTCCCTGTTGTCCCTGTTGTTCCTGTTGTCCCTGATGTCCCTGTTGTCCCTGTTGTCCCTGTTGTCCCTGTTGTCCCTGTTGTTCCTGTTGTCCCTGATGTCCCTGTTGTCCCTGTTGTCCCTGTTGTCCCTGTTGTCCCTGTTGTCCCTGTTGTCCCTGTTGTTCCTGTTGTCCCTGATGTCCCTGTTGTCCCTGTTGTCCCTGTTGTCCCTGTTGTTCCTGTTGTCCCTGATGTCCCTGTTGTCGTTGTTGTCCCTGTTGTCCCTGTTGTCCCTGTTGTTCCTGTTGTCCCTGATGTCCCTGTTGTCCCTGTTGTCCCTGTTGTCCCTGTTGTCCCTGTTGTTCCTGTTGTCCCTGATGTCCCTGTTGTCGTTGTTGTCCCTGTTGTCCCTGTTGTCCCTGATGTCCCTGTTGTCCTTGTTGTTCCTGTTGTCCTTGGTGTCCCTGTTGTCCTTGTTGTTTCCTGTTGCCCTTGTTGCCCCTGTTGTCGTTGTTGTCTCTGTTCTCATTGTTGTCCCTGTTCTCCTTGATGTCATTGTTGTTCCTGTTTTCCCTGTTTCCTGGTTGTCCCTGTTGTCTTGGTTGTCCTGGCTGTCCTTGTTGTCCCTCTCACCTTAACCATCCCAGTTGTTTCCAGCCTTGCCGCTCATCCCAGCACCCTTTTCATTGCAGTCATCCCAGTTACGCAAAAATTATCTCAGTCATCTCAGTCATCCTGGTCAATGCAGCGATCCAACATCCACCTTTAATAAAAAGCTTTCTTTTTAATAAACTAAGCTAGGATTTACTTTTCAGTTTTCTGGTAAATGCTTTGACAAGTTCTATTTTTTCTAAAAAAGTGAAGACAGTTTATCGATAATATTTTTCTTTAAGGAATGGACTATTTTGCGTCACAAGTTTGGAAGTCTTGATGAAGAAGAATAGCATGTCAACCTGCAGGACAATGTAATGCAATCAGAAAACAAGATCAGCAAGAAAGTTCAGCTCTAAAAACATAAGGTGAACAACTCTCCTAACTTTTTTTACAGGAATACATTACGTGCATATACCATGTGTGACATGACAATGTTAACTATATTAAAGCCACTAATGGACTAGAAGGAAAAAAATTAATGCCTTTTTAGGCTATAAAAACAAGAAGTTCAAAAAGTCAAAAAATTGAGATTTTTCCAAATGGCAACAGACTTAGTCCATGGTTTTGGTCCAAAATTGGCTATTTTTCCATCTTTTGTTTTAGGCAATATAGGCCAGGAAAATGTGATTTATGATATTGTAAGAGGAAAAAACACCTTTCTAGGCTATAAAAACAAGAAGTTCAAAAAGTCGAAAATTTAAGATTTTTTCAGAGGGGTAGTTCATGGTTTGGGGCAAAAATTGGCCATTTTTCCACCTTTTTTTAAGGCAACGTAGGCCAGGAAATTGTGTTTTATGATATTCTAGAAGGAAAAAAAATGCCTTTCTAGGCTATAAAACAAGAAGTTCAAAAAGTGGAAAATTTAAGATTTTTTCAGAGGGGTTAGTCCATGGCTTTGGGCCAAAATTGGCCATTTTTCACCTTTGTCTTCAGCGATATAGGGCAGGAAAATGTGTTTAATGATATTTTTAAACAAAAAACGCCTTTTGAGGCTGTAAAAACAAGAAGTTCAAAAAGTCGAAAAATTGAGATTTTTTCAAAGGGGTTAGTGCATGGTTTTCAGCCAAAATTGGCTATTTTTCCATGTTTTTTTAAGGCAATATAGGCCAGGAAAATGTGTTTTATGACATTCTCGAAGGAAAAAACGGTTTTTTAGGCCTTAAAAACAAAAAGCTCAAAAAGTCGAAAAATTGAGATTTTTTCAAAGGGGTTAGTGCATGGTTTTCGGCCAAAATTGGCTATTTTTCCTTTTTTTTTTTTAAGGCAAATATATAGGCCAGGAAAAAATAACGTTTTTTTAGGCTTTAAAAACAAGAAGTTCAAAAAGTCGAAAAATTGAGATTTTTTCAAAGGGGTTAGTCCATGGTTTTCAGCTAAAATTGGGTATTTTTCTATGTTTTTTTGTAAGGCAATATAGGCCAGGAAAATGTGTTTTATGATATTCTAGAACAAAAAAACGGTTTTTTAGGCTTGTAAAACAGGAAGTTCAAAAAGTCGAAAAATTGAGATTTTTTTCAAAGGGGTTAGTCCATGGTTTTTGGGCAAAATTGGCTATTTTTCTATGTTTTTTTTAATGCAATATAGGTCAGGAAAATGTGTTTTACGATATGCTACAACGAAAAAACGGTTTTTTAGGCTTTAAAGACAAGAAGTTCAAAAAGTCGAAAAATTGAGATTTTTTCAAAGGGGTTAGTCCATGGTTTTCGGCCAAAACTGGTTATTTTTCCATGTTTTTTTTTAGGGCAATGTAGGCCAGGAAAATGTGTTTTAGGATATTCTAGAAAGAAAAAACAGTTTTTAGGCTTTAAAAACAAGAAGTTCAAAAAGTCAAAAAATTGAGATTTTTTCAAAGGGGTTAGTTCATGGTTTTCGGCCAAAACTGGCTATTTTTCCATGTTTTTTTTAAAGGCAATATAGGCCAGGAAAATGTGTTTTAGGATATTCTAGAAAGAAAAAAGAGTTTTTAGGCTTTAAAAACCAGAAGTTCAAAAAGTCGAAAAATTGAGATTTTTTCAAAGGGTTTAGTCCATGGTTTTCGGCCAAAACTGGTTATTTTTCCATGTTTTTTTTTAGGGCAATGTAGGCCAGGAAAATGTGTTTTAGGATATTCTAGAAAGAAAAAACAGTTTTTAGGCTTTAAAAACAAGAAGTTCAAAAAGTCAAAAAATTGAGATTTTTTCAAAGGGGTTAGTCCATGGTTTTCGGCCAAAATTGGTTATTTTTCCATGTTTTTTTTAAGGCAATATAGGTCAGGAAAATGTGTTGTACAATATGCTACAACGAAAAAACGGTTTTTTAGGCTTTAAAAACAAGAAGTTCAAAAAGTTGAAAAATTGAGATATTTTCAAAGGGGTTAGTGCATGGTTTTCGGCCAAAATTGGCTATTTTTCCATGTCTTTTTTAATGCTATATAGGCCAGGAAAATGTGTTTTACGATATGCTACAACGAAAAAACGGTTTTTTAGGCTTTAAAAGCAAGAAGTTCAAAAAGTCGAAAAATTGAGATTTTTTCAAAGGGGTAATAGTCCATGGTTTTCGGCCAAAATTGGCTATTTTTCCTTTTTTTTTTTAAGGCAAATATATAGGCCAGGAAAAAATAACGTTTTTTTAGGCTTTAAAAACAAGAAGTTCAAAAAGTCGAAAAATTGAGATTTTTTCAAAGGGGTTAGTCCATGGTTTTTAGCTAAAATTGGGTATTTTTCTATGTTTTTTTGTAAGGCAATATAGGCCAGGAAAATGTGTTTTATGATATTCTAGAACAAAAAAACGGTTTTTTAGGCTTGTAAAACAGGAAGTTCAAAAAGTCGAAAAATTGAGATTTTTTTCAAAGGGGTTAGTCCATGGTTTTCGGGCAAAATTGGCTATTTTTCTATGTTTTTTTAATGCAATATAGGTCAGGAAAATGTGTTTTACGATATGCTACAACGCAAAAACGGTTTTTTAGGCTTTAAAGACAAGAAGTTCAAAAAGTCGAAAAATTGAGATTTTTTCAAAGCGGTTAGTCCATGGTTTTCGGCCAAAACTGGCTATTTTTCCATGTTTTTTTTTAAGGCAATATAGGCCAGGAAAATGTGTTTTAGGATATTCTAGAAAGAAAAAAGAGTTTTTAGGCTTTAAAAACCAGAAGTTCAAAAAGTCGAAAAATTGAGATTTTTTCAAAGGGTTTAGTCCATGGTTTTCGGCCAAAACTGGTTATTTTTCCATGTTTTTTTTTTAGGGCAATGTAGGCCAGGAAAATGTGTTTTAGGATATTCTAGGAAGAAAAAACAGTTTTTAGGCTTTAAAAACAAGAAGTTCAAAAAGTCAAAAAATTGAGATTTTTTCAAAGGGGTTAGTCCATGGTTTTCGGCCAAAATTGGCTATTTTTCCATGTTTTTTTTAAGGCAATATAGGTCAGGAAAATGTGTTGTACAATATGCTACAACGAAAAAACGGTTTTTTAGGCTTTAAAAACAAGAAGTTCAAAAAGTTGAAAAATTGAGATATTTTCAAAGGGGTTAGTGCATGGTTTTCGGCCAAAATTGGCTATTTTTCCATGTCTTTTTTAATGCTATATAGGCCAGGAAAATGTGTTTTACGATATGCTACAACGAAAAAACGGTTTTTTAGGCTTTAAAAGCAAGAAGTTCAAAAAGTCGAAAAATTGAGATTTTTTCAAAGGGGTAATAGTCCATGGTTTTCGGCCAAAATTGGCTATTTTTCCATGTTTTTTTTTAAGGCAATATAGGCCAGGAAAATGTGTTTTATGATATTCTAGAGCGAAATAACGTCTTTTCAGGCTTTAAAAACAAGAAGTCCAAAAAGTCGAAAAATTGAGATTTTTTCAAAGGGGTTAGTCCATGGTTTTCGGCCAAAATTGGCTATTTTTCCATGTTTTTTTTTTTAAGGCAATATAGGCCAGGAAAATGTGTTTTATGATATTCTAGAACAAAAAAACGGTTGTTTAGGCTTTAAAAACAAGAAGTTAAAAAAGTCGAAAAATTGAGATTTTTTCAAAGGGGTTAGTCCTGCATGGTTTTTGGCCAAAATTGGCTATTTTTTAATGTTTTTTTTTAATGCAATATAGGCCAGGAAAATGTGTTTTACGATATGCTACAACGAAAAAACGGTTTTTTAGGCTTTAAAAGCAAGAAGTTCAAAAAGTAAAAAAATTGAGATTTTTTCAAAGGGGTTAGTCCATGGTTTTCGGCCAAAATTGGTATTTTTCCATGTTTTTTTTTAAAGGCAATATAGGCCAGGAAAATGTGTTTTACGATATTCTAGAACGAAGAAACGTTTTTTTAGGCTTGTAAAACAGGAAGTTCAAAAAGTCGAAAAATTGAGATTTTTTCAAAGGGGTTAGTCCATGGTTTTCGGCCAAAATTGGCTATTTTTCCATGTTTTTTTTAAAGGCAATATAGGCCAGGAAAATGTGTTTTATGATATTCTAGAGCGAAATAACGTCTTTTCAGGCTTTAAAAACAAGAAGTCCAAAAAGTCGAAAAATTGAGATTTTTTCAAAGGGGTTAGTCCATGGTTTTCGGCCAAAATTGGCTATTTTTCCATGTTTTTTTTTTTAAGGCAATATAGGCCAGGAAAATGTGTTTTATGATATTCTAGAACAAAAAAACGGTTGTTTAGGCTTTAAAAACAAGAAGTTAAAAAAGTCGAAAAATTGAGATTTTTTCAAAGGGGTTAGTCCTGCATGGTTTTTGGCCAAAATTGGCTATTTTTTAATGTTTTTTTTTAATGCAATATAGGCCAGGAAAATGTGTTTTACGATATGCTACAACGAAAAAACGGTTTTTTAGGCTTTAAAAGCAAGAAGTTCATAAAGTCGAAAAATTGAGATTTTTTCAAAGGGGTTAGTCCATGGTTTTCCGCCAAAACTGGCTATTTTTCCATGTTTTTTTTTAAGGCAATATAGGCCAGGAAAATGTGTTTTATGATATTCTAGAACGAAATAACGTTTTTTTAGGCTTTAAAAACAAGAAGTTCAAAAAGTCAAAAAATTGAGATTTTTTCAAAGGGGTTAGCCCATGGTTTTCAGCTAAAATTGGCTATTTTTCCATGTTTTTTTGTAAGGCAATATAGGCGAGGAAAATGTGTTTTATGATATTCTAGAACGAAATAACGGTTTTTTAGGCTTTAAAAACAAGAAGTTAAAAAAGTCGAAAAATTGAGATTTTTTCAAAGGGGTTAGTCCTGCATGGTTTTTGGCCAAAATTGGCTATTTTTTAATGTTTTTTTTTTAATGCAATATAGGCCAGGAAAATGTGTTTTACGATATGCTACAACGAAAAAACGGTTTTTTAGGCTTTAAAAGCAAGAAGTTCAAAAAGTAAAAAAATTGAGATTTTTTCAAAGGGGTTAGTCCATGGTTTTTGGCCAAAATTGGTATTTTTCCATGTTTTTTTTAAAGGCAATATAGGCCAGGAAAATGTGTTTTACGATATTCTAGAACGAAGAAACGTTTTTTTAGGCTTGTAAAACAGGAAGTTCAAAAAGTCGAAAAATTGAGATTTTTTCAAAGGGGTTAGTCCATGGTTTTCGGCCAAAATTGGCTATTTTTGTATGTTTTTTTTAATGCAATATAGGTCAGGAAAATGTGTTTTACGATATGCTACAACGAAAAAACGGTTTTTTAGGCTTTGAAAGCAAGAAGTTCATAAAGTCGAAAAATTGAGATTTTTTCAAAGGGGTTAGTCCATGGTTTTCCGCCAAAACTGGCTATTTTTCCATGTTTTTTTTTAAGGCAATATAGGCCAGGAAAATGTGTTTTATGATATTCTAGAACGAAATAACGTTTTTTTAGGCTTTAAAAACAAGAAGTTCAAAAAGTCAAAAAATTGAGATTTTTTCAAAGGGGTTAGCCCATGGTTTTCAGCTAAAATTGGCTATTTTTCCATGTTTTTTTGTAAGGCAATATAGGCGAGGAAAATGTGTTTTATGATATTCTAGAACGAAATAACGGTTTTTTAGGGTTTAAAAACAAGAAGTTCAAAAAGTCAAAAAATTGAGATTTTTTCAAAGGGGTTAGTCCATGGTTTTCAGCTAAAATTGGCTATTTTTCAATGTTTTTTTGTAAGGCAATATAGGCGAGGAAAATGTGTTTTATGATATTCTAGAATGAAAAAACGGTTTTTTAGGCTTGAAAAACAAAAAGTTCAAAAAGTCGAAAAATTGAGATTTTTTCAAATGGGTTAGTCCATGGTTTTGGTCCAAAATGGGCAATTTTTTCGTCTTCTTTTTTAGGCAATATTGGCCAGGAAAATGTGTTTTATGATATTCTAGAAGAATTCTAGAAAGAAAAAACGTCTTTCTAAGCTGTAAAAACAAGAAGTTCAAAAAGTCAATAAAACTGAATGTAATTCTATGATTGTGTCAAGGTACAGTAATTCCAGTGTGTGTGCCACCAATATACAAACAGAGGCCAAAATGGAAAATGCCATTTATAATTATCATTGTTTACACTTGAGAGCGGATTCATTGGATAAATCACTTCTATTCAAGGAGTGTATAGTTTTGATTTTTAATTGGCAGGTTGTGGACACCTGTTTGTATAATATAGGCGAGGAAAATGTGTTTTAGTTTTGAGTTTTAATTGGCAGATTGTGGACACCTGTTTGACGTATAACCACTAAATATGGTTTCAAGGCTCCAAGCCTTCCATCACAAGATTCTATTGAGCGGTGATTCATTTCACATAACGCCCATTAGCTTATGACTGTGGTGGGAGTAGGTCACATTTCAAGCATAGGTTTTTGTTTCAGTAGCTTTCCCATTACATTGTAAAACATTGTGATGAGTGGTGGGGCCACTTGTATGATTACCTCTTTGTGCTTTCCTTGCTAAATTAAGTTCCCTACCACCACTTTTCGGATCATTATATGTTTCCGCGAAACTGCCCACCTACCCCTCCCCTAAGCCAACATTAACACTTACTTCTCACTTAGGGCAAAAAGTTGGCTTAGGGGAGGGGTAGGTGGGCAGTTTCCCAGAAGCATATAATGATCCCACTTTCTAGGCACCATTTTCCCTTCTCAGCCACTAGCAGGGCTGTCAGTAAGTTTCTGGATCTATGTAATTAGTCAGCGGGAAATTGAGCAGCTAGGAATTTTTTAGGTTTCATTTTCCTTTTGTTTCCTATAAAAATAGCCTGAGGTCATGCTCATGGGCTCAGTGAACATATTGATGAATGGGGTTTGACTGTTATGGTTCTTAGAAAATATATGAATTGATAAACAGAATAATTACTATTGTAATGTTTATGATTGTAACTTGACTTACATGCTGATGTATGCCCTTGTTTTTCTTATCCAGAACAGATGCATTATGCCACAAACAGACAGGATCAAGTCTTCAACATTTAGGCTATAGAGGTTATCTTAAGTACCGTATTACTTTGTAATCCAGCTCTTGAGTGAACCAGATAAACAAAATGTGGCTTGCTTGTTCAAAAGACAATTATTATTAATCTTATCCAGGACACAAAATTAAAAATGCATTTAAATGCACTTTAAAGTAGTTAACAATAAAGTGCATCTTTAAGGGGTTGGTCGGTTTGTGCACACTAAGTAGTTGGCTACAAAATTCACATGATACAAGTCATGTGGAGATTTCTTTGCACAGGGATTTTTATCCTACGATGTTTCTTAATACAATTCTTTCTACTGCAGAAATTAGTTATAATAAGTAAAACATACAGGGCAGAAGTATCGACAGCTGATTCCCGTATATAGTTGAGGGCAAAATTACTTTAGTTGCTGTTGTGCAGGAGAGTTGATTTTGATTTTGAACAAAATCAGGAACATCTTAAAGAATTGAGGTTAATTGATAAAAGTGAGGTGAATCATTGTTTATTTTCAAAGCATCTGGTGGCTGAGTGTAGTTGGAGAAATTCACTTGACCCTAAAATTATATAACCTTTTCAGTCTGTATTTGAAGCTCAAAAGGCAATCCAAATCACCGCTACACAAAATGAAGGAAAACTGTCCAAAACACTTTTAAGTGTTCATACCACTTGAAAATTAATTTGAGAGTTTCAATGAATCACTGAAGCAAGTTACATGTAGGAGTTTCATGCTGATTTTCGAACTGGATTCTGGAATTATCACAGCCTTCATATATCTTATTCCAAGAAAATGCCTATAAAATTTCAATTTTATAATCCTATTGTGCAAAGAACCACTCAGTTTAAAAAATTTGGCTTGATAATTAATCATGCCAAATAGATTTTTGATTTTACTCCTGGATAAGTATTAGCTTGCTTTTGATCAGTTTTGCCACAGCTACATGTATGCTGTAGTTATAAGCTAAGTTCTGCTATAGTTTAATAAAAAAAAACAGTTTTACATCATTTTCATGTGCCAATTTTTGCAATTGCAAAATCATTGCAAAAATGCTAGAGCTACCACATTGTCAATGACCCAATAATAATATTGAAAACTTTAATTAAAGTTCACAATCGTTGTGTCAACAAACATGTGGAAAGGTGAAAGAAAACAAGGGAAAGTTTGGCTTAAAAGGTCGAAACAAGCCTTTAATTTTTTCCGACATAAAGATAAATTCATGCAATGTGCTCCAAGCTTACGTTAATGTGCATTGAAGTTTCATAATTATCATTCAGCCAAGTCAATTTCTGGTTCAAAGAACCTAATACATGTATGTATTCTACAGTTGCACTCAGAAAGTTTAAGAAAAAGGTTTACAACAGAAAACGATTAATTAAGTTCATCAGAATGTTGCTGAAAAGTAAATCTGCAAATCAAAGTGGCAGCCTTATCTCAACAACCTAAACAAATGGTTGAACTTAGCACTTTATCAAAAACGACTTTGTTAAAATATTAAAAATCTCATTCCAAATTTCGCAAAATCTGAAATTTGATAACCATAAAAGAGCTCGAATTTTGTTGGCACTGTGGTTAGATCTTTGTTCAAAAGTTCTCATGATTTTCACATGGAAGATGAAGAGATGTAAAACTGACTGTGGATTAGATCAGACATGCAATCTACATTGTGGCTTATGCAGCAAGCAGCACTAACTGACTGACTTGTTAACTGCCTGACTGACTAATATACTGACTGACTGACAGACTGATGACTTGCTGACTGACTGGTTGACTGACAGACTGGCTGACTGACAGACTGACTGACCGACTGACTGGCTTGCTTACTGACTGGCTGACTGGCTGACTAACAGACTGACTGACTGGTGAAATGACTGATTGGGCAACTGAACTGGCTAATGACTGACTGACTGACTGACTGACTGGCTGGCTGGCCAACTGGCTTACTGGCTAATTGACTTTCTGACTGCCTGACTGGCTAACTGACTGGCTTGTTGACTTACTGACTGGCTGGCTGGCTTGCTGGCTGACTGACTTACTGACTGACTGACTGACTGACTGACTGACTGGCTGGCTCACTGACTGGTGAAATGACTGACCCTATTTTTTAACTAAATGATCATCAGACATAATGATTATATTATTTCTAGGGCTATTTTTGTCTAAAAACAGGCAAATATGAAATTCCCAATCTTCGACCAAAATCATGGGTTAACCCCTTCGAAAAAATCTCAATGTGGCCATTGTATAAAATCAATATTAGTATAGTCTAGGAAGGCTTGTTTTCTACTTGGATGATCATCAAACATAATTTCAAGGCTGACATTTGTCCAAAATCGAACTGAGATAAAATTTTTCCAGTTTTTGAACAAAATCATAGGTTAACCCTGTGGAACAATCCAAATATGTCCACTGTGTAAAGTAGATTTATTTTTTTCGTGTAGGAAGGCTTTTTTTTCCAACTGGATGACCAGCAAACATTATTTGAAGGCCCATTTTTGTCCAAAAACAAGCAAAGAGGAAAATTCCAATTTTTTACCAAAATCATGGTTTAATCCCTTTAAAAAAATTCAGTATAGCGACTATGTGAAATCCATTATGTTATAGTCCAGGAGGGCTTGTTTTCCTAACTAGTCGATCAATTTACCTCGTTACTTGCTGACTGCATGACATATTGATATACCTTCTTAATTACTGCTCAACTGGGATATCGACGTATTGACTGAATATCTAAGTGACTTATTGACTGACTATATTTACTAACTGAATGAATTACTTGTCGTGACTGTATGGCTCTTGGTGGATTGCATGACTGTGCTAGTTTATTTCTTGGTCTATTTACTGTGAACTTTTATGAATCCCAAATCTGCCTTGCATTGCGCAAACTGCAAGAGGAGTGGGTACTAGCTTTTGACGCCATGAACTATGGGATCGTATGAGTAACAATCAATAAGTTTTGAAGCTGGAAGGGTGGTTAGAATAGGGAAACGGCCGTTTAGGGTTTTGGTTTGGCACGCGAGAATTCACTTTACTATTATGAACGGACAGTGAGAATTAGCAAGGAGAATTAGCATTTTCATCACTTGGGGAGTAATAGAGGTTCACAGTATCAAGACAAAAGATCTTGGATGACGCTTTGTGTAATTTCAGACTGACTTTATCAATGATTGATTTGTATAGCAAAATGCGCCACAGACGTGTGTTTGTTATGAATTCTTTTGATTTGTAATTTACTGCAAATCGTCGTCTTATTTGCAGTTGTCCTTGAGATTGTCACGTAAGGCGTTTGTATCTGCGTGACGATCCTAAGAGCCATTTCAAGGAAGACTGCACCATTTTATTTCATACGAATAAGTCAGTCAAGATATTTTTTTGTCGATTTTGTTACTGAAAAACACTCGTTTGTGGCGTACTTTGAGTAGAAATGCAAACTGCTTGATAAAGATGAGTCTGATTTTTACCACAAAGATGAAGTAAGAGTTTATCAAAAGCAGAACTTAGCTCTCTCTTAATTTTAAACCGGCTAGTACTTTAAGCTCAAAATACGAGTGTTGGTGCGAGTTTGAGAAAGACCTTAAACTGTTGCCGCTCAGCAACAATGAAAGAATTTTCGTTGGCGAGAGTTTTCCTAAAAGAGTTGCCAAGCTCTTTTACTCGCGCGAGTGTTTTTATTTGTTGCGAATTAATGTTTTTCCAAATTTGCATCGACACTTGAACTTTGTTGTTGAAGTACTTATGGTTTTGTCAATCGCAAAGGCCTGGACACAGTGAAGCATTGTGCGCAGTAAATTTACGTCGTTTTTTAGCGCTGAGATTGTTGTGAGCGATGTGTAAAGAAAAGCAATTCGTTAAATTCGATTTATCTTTTACAACATTGTACGCAACAATCGCTTGGTTGAAAACGGTGTAATTTAAAGATTAGTTTAAACTAGCGACTTAAACGCAAGCAAAACCGGTACAACTGAGTCTAGTGGGATCGTCAATAACAAAAGCATAAGCAGAAACATGAGAAGAAGGAACACACTCATTCTTTTCTTGATCATTACTAATTCACACCGTGACGATTAAAGAGCAAACACAAGAAGAATAAAACGAACTCGTTTGATTTTCTTGTTCTTGTGCTTTAAATGCGTTAATTACTGGTGAGGATAGAAAGAATGAGTGCGTACTTTCTCCTGTGTTTGTGTTTATTCTTGTGCTGTTACGTCCGCACTTAACTTGTGCTTGTGTTTATCTCACTGGTGTAAACCAATCTTTACTGCGTTCGAGCCTTTAGGGTGTTTATCTGGTTCACTCAAGTAGTTGGATTACAAAGTAAACAGCACCGGTACTAAAGATAACAATACTTTATTGAAGAAATAAAACTTGTCTCTGTTGTCCATTTTTTCACAATAAAAAAAAATTAAAAAAAAAAGTAATCTAGCCTCCCTCACCCCTGCCGGACTGCTTCCACTCTGCTCCAAGTCGGTATTCATTCTTCTGTCCTCATTTAATATTCCAACTTTAAAATCCTGGTCTGTTTTACCTGATCCGTTCATTCAACCTGGGGGCAGTTGGACACTTAGAAAATTCAGCCGTTTGTTCCCAAGTGGGGTGGTCAGCGTGAAGGAAAGTGAGAGTTTGCTCCTCATGCCCTCACGGTCTCATTCATTTACGTCACAATACCACACCGGCCAAAAATAATTCTCAGCGAAAAATATAATTTGTTTTAGTTGAAGACGCGTATCTACAAAGTCAATATATCGTGAAAATATCCAGAGACTCGGACAAGAAAAAAGAAAAGTGCTACAGAGTCAAACTCACTTTTCAGCGAGTCTCCGTCAGAAGCGAAGGCAGAGAATTGAACAAAGAATCGCGCTGGTCTGACTGACCTTCATTTCACAAACTTCACCAAAGAGCAGAAGTCAATAATAATCTCTCCTCTGCGAAGCAACTGATGCTGGAGTTCTCTCGCCCTATTTTAATGTTTAGTGTTTAATATTTAGGTCACAGTGAAATGGAATTTGCTGCCGAAAATAAGATTTTATTCTAGCGCCATTTATTATCATTTAACCAAAAATGCCGAAGTGCCGCGATTAAGTTTTGGTCTTGTGTTTCAAATTCAATATCTAAAATTTGCCTGCCCTATTATGAATTAGGATGCCGTTATTGAAAATCAGTGCCGAATAGATTTCGCCTTCAAATTTCGCCAAAGGGATTAGACCTAGCGCGACTTTGTAAATAAATATTTCATTTAAGTTAAATTTTGGATCCTTTTACTTCCAATGAAAATAACGGACAAATTTTCGAATTTCGAAACGGAAAAGGAAATTAGCGGAAATATATATGTATACTTTTATCCTATAAAGTAAAATTAAATATTAGCTGGAAAAAATTAGATTTGAATTTAAGTCTTAATTTATGCAGCTGGCCGCGATGTTTATCCGCATAATAACGAAAATTTGCCGGAATAATAATTTGGGCCAATTTCCCTAGAGATGTTTCAGCTGTCGTGACCGGAATGGATACTTTACATCAGGTTTCCCACAAAAGACTGGAACTAGCCAAATGCGTCGTTTAAATGAACAATAAACTACAAGAGTCTTCCAGTCCTTTAAGGGAAAGCCGATTAGAATGTATCAATTGAAGTCACTGCCGAAAAATTAGCTGAAAATTAAAAGAAGAAATTAAGCGAAATCTATGCTTATGAAAAAAGTTGTTTGTATATTTATGCCTACAACTGAACCTAAAGCATGAAGGTCAGATTAACTTGATTTATCACACAAGCCAAGGAAATCTATTCTATGTCCCTTTTAAAAAAGGACATAGAACCGACTTCTACAGCAGTCTGATTAATCAAGTTAATTTAATGGTAATAATTTGATCCTAAATTAATACGGTTTCGTTATCTAGGTTTCCGAAGGCTTAAGTAATATCAAAGAGAAGTTAGTCTTTTTAAAACATCAACAGCCTAGTTTGTTTGCCTATTGTTTCCAGTTGACACAGAAACAACAGACAAACAAACAACAGATGTTGATGTAATATAACCTTAGTTTTGATCATTTTTAGATAATTGCGGTTGGAAAAATGAGAATGAAATGATAATTAAGATAATAATTGAATCCTAAATTTAAATGGTTTAGTTATCTTGTTTTCCGAAGGTTTAAATAATATCAAAGTGAAGTTAGTCTTTAACATCAACAGCCACGTTTGTTTGACTGTTGTTTCCAGTTGACACAAAAACAACAGACAAAAAAACAACAGATGTTGATGTAAGAAGACCTTAGTTTTGATCATTTTTAGATAATTCAGGCAGGAAATATGAGAATGAAATGCTAATTAAGATAATAAATAATTGATTTGTAGACGATTTTTATCCTATGAGATGTTTTGAACGGTTATTTATTATTAGGCCTAAGCAAATTTGAGATAGATATGAAATTTTTAGGTTTAGAAGAGAACTCCATTACTAGTTGCCCCCCCCATTAGAGAGATTTTTATGACTATCAGCTCAATTTGATGTCATTTGTAAAACTCCACCCACGCCACACCAGTGACATTCAGTGTCCAGTCTTCTGTCCTCGAATCCTCCTTCGACTCACTTACTTCGTTAGTCTGCACAATGTTAGCACCCCCGTTTTTCATCCTACCGCAGTGGAACATTCCCAGACATATTGTTTGCAGGCAAGCACCTTACTGTTTTTTTGTTTGAAAAAGGTGTGGGTAGTATTATGACAAAATGAATGAAGCCCCAAGAACATAAGAAGCAAACTCTCACCTTCCTCCACACTGTCCTCCCCACTTGGGAACAAACGGCCAAATCTCCCAAGTGCCCAACTGCCCCCAGCATGAATTACAGGATCAGATAAAGTTTCCCAGGATTTCTCAGATGGAATATCTCAGAGGACGTCAGAATTCACACCTTCTCAGAGGCAGAGCTTCCACAGCCCAGCAGGGACGAGGTTGGCTAGATTTAAACATGACCTTGCCCAAGTGATGGGCTCCTAATCTTGTGCGTGTGCCACCTGAGGTCTGAAATTAAATAAGAACTTAAAAAAAGAATGAAAAGCTAGTGGCCTAAGAAAACAACCGATAATTCTTGACGACACCACTGGTTTCCCCAAGAAATGACCCAGAAAAAAAGAATAAGTGAAGAAATTCTATACTAATGATGTGTCACTACCCAGATCTGGATAGTGCTTCTGATTTGTAAAGTCACAAGGAATATGTGCTTCAACCAATCAGAAGCCCTACCTAGGGCTGAGTAGTGACATGTCATCAGTATGGAACTTGTTTACCCATTCTTCATTCCAGTTTATTTCACAGGGAAACCAGTGGTAGCGTCATGAAATCTCAGCTGTTTTCAAAGCCTTAGCTAATGTAAGCCTAACAACAAATATCATTAATTAACATTAAAGCAAGAAATACTAATGCAAGCTCATTAGCGTATTAAACAAAACTAGATATTTCTTGGTACTACAAACGTCTCCGTAATGTCCCTATACCTATGTAGTCAGTCAACTAATGCTCTGTTTATATGAGTAAAAACTTTAAATAAAAAGAATGCCGCGGAGTCAATTCCTAAAACTAACTATGGAAAATAATAATAAAAAAAGAATACAGAGAGTGAATGCAGCACCAAGAAAATTCGTTATTAAAAAATAATATATTAAATGTAATCAAAAGGCTCCAGTCTGCTTTGTTCTCAAAATTTGATAACAATAAAAGGAGTTTCAATTGTGAAATTATCAGCAATTTGGAAACAACATTTTTCTGCAAGTTGCCTAGAAAAAAAGCACAAGCAGTCTAGAGATTGCCTTATAAATTGTACATGTAAAGTAATGAAAAATCTACTTTGTGTTGTAACACTTAAGATCCTACTATTGGGCCTAATTTTTTTTACCAGCCTCACTGTTTCTTAAGAGAATCTCCTGTTGCTTTGGAGTACTTTTTTAAAATTAATCTAAATGGACAAAATCATTTGTGCACCGATGTGACCTAACTCCTAACAGAGACCAAAATCAATCATCAACTTATTACTGATCAAACAAAAATAAAACTATACCCTCTGCTACCCTGCTATTGAGACTTCAATGATCAAGGTCACTGTGGTTATAAAATAATGCTTTCCTATTCCTATCCAAATTGTGCTTTGTAGATTTAGCCTGCAAAATTTAGATGCAATTCCAGCTGTAGCTTTGTGACCACTGAAAGTTAGAGATGCCTTTGACAGAAGAGAAAAAACTTATATTTTCCCTCAATGGGAAATCTTCAAAAGTATCATGGTATATGGTCTATTCATTTTACCCTTATAAATTTTAGCTCATAAGAAATCTGTATTGCTACTTTTTTGCCTGGAATTTAACGATATATGCCTATCCAGTATTTATTTCTCTTACCTTGTATATACCCTGAGTTAATGTTAGTTAGGAGATTTAAAGGTAAAATTTTGCTAATGAGCTTGCTTAATTGTAGAGTGTTAATTTTAGAAATAAGTTATAACTTAGAATACTGTATCAGTGAAATCCTGATTCTCCAAACCTCTTGATAATTCGAACCAAAACTTGTTTTCGTATCCCTGAAGTCATTGTCATTTTATATATTTCTCCTTGGGCTTTCTCAAAAAGAAAATGGCACGAAAGTGCAAACGAAACTTAATGTCTCTGTAATTCTTTGAACTCCAGTTTTCTAAAATCTTCAATTTTACAAGAGGTTCAAACAATCATTAGTTCCACTCTGTTAATATAGCCCAGGAAGCGCAACAATTCCTATGAAAAAGTAGAGTTGGGATAGAAGGTGGATCTGTGGAAAGAACTATAGTGTGTGGCTTCTACTTTGACAAAAGGAATATTAATATTTAAGTAAAGCTAAAATATTCCTGCCTGTATGATCTATTTTTGCTGTGATCTGGTTGTGACGCTTCCTATGCCTTAAAGATACAAGCAACATTGTGCTGTCAAGTGATCTTAGAAACTGAAAGTCAGTGAATTAGCCAATGAATTTATAGTCCCAGACAATAAATTATTAAGAGAACACTTAGTCCACCTCCACCTTTACTGACAGCACAATGTTAACAACTGTATGAGATGTAAAACCTCTATTAAGCCCCACGCACCCCACCCCCAAACCATTTTTTAAAGACTAATTTTGTAACCTGATCCTCTTACATGACATCCTTCACAACTTACCTGAAATGCCATTCCTCTTGCAGAAAATGCAGGAAATGATTTCCAAAACCCAATGCAAGATTGCTGGTGGGATCAAAAATAACACTTTTCCCAAACTTTTCTCCTTAATGTTGAGTTAATAAGAATCCTTTCTTCATCCCCCTAATCGCCCTACCCCCCCCCCCCCCCTCCTGCTCCAACACCACCACCATCTTAAAATCTTTTAACTCTCTTTATAAGGTAGATGGGGGCTTAATTGAGCTTTTACCGTTTTATGGACAAAATAATCTATAAAATTAATATCCATATCCACCCAACTGCTGGCACGATATCATAACCTTATGATCGCTAGTATTAATTTTTAGCAAGATTTCCTTTGAGCAGTGAAGTACTAGGCCCAAGGGTAGTTAACTTCAAAAAATTTTGGCGTGGGGATGTGCCAGCAAGTGCACCCTGAAACCCCTAACCCATACCAGACTTAAGAGTTCAGCTCAGTTTTGCTTAACCCTACAGTATACTAGGCCAAATTGGTCTAAAAGCTAATTTTTGAAAGCATTCTTCTCAAGTGATTGAATGACATACTGTGTATAGCAGATTTTGATAAAATTGCTTATTCCTGAGGAAAATGTCTTTTATAACCACTAATTTTTACTACAATAATTAGCCTCGGACAGAGCTTTTCACTGACTTTGTCTGACACAAAGTTTTATGAATCCCTTTTCTTCCCTTAAGTATAATATTATTAAATATAATAGACCTCTGTATACTACTCAAACTACATACTACTCAAAGGAATCTTGAATTTGAACTTAATAATTATTAATATGTAAGTACATGTAGTACAAAATTTGTACTTTGAAAATGAATGTAGATGCTTATTTAATAAGCATCTACATTCATTTTCAAACCAATTTGTCGCCATGAAATTTTTTGGAACAAAATACTCAGTTGAAAAAACTGAAGTCCACAAACTTACTTAATTTAGGAAAACTTTGATAAGTTGATTGCTGTCCGGTTAAAAATTAAACTGGATGAAGACTGATTTACAAAAACAAATTATGTCATAAAATTTCAATCTCAGACTTAAAAACAAAGTTGAGAAAATTTTGGAAGTGATGCTTATTTTGTACAAATTAATATGGTGGCACACACACTGTAATTATATCATTACTATTGCAATATGACAGATACTTTAGTATTCCCTCCAACAGTGAATTAAAGAATTCTGCCTAATAAAAAATATCCTTATTGATTTCACTACATATTCAGCAAAAATGTGCTGAAGATACTAGCTGATTTTTGATCGCACCAAATTAGTTTTTCTTTGTATGTGCAAAGCCCAGTCGTTTGAAAACTACTGGTATAATTAAAAGGAAAAATATTCCAAGTGAATCTATTCACTCTTGCTAGGAATACCATGGACCTGTTAATATGCATGAGGCACCTGTTTGTTGAAACGGTCAATCTTTAGTTTTAGTTTTTGTTTTTGTTTTTTTTCACTGCCAAATTAAATGAATTTGTCTAATTGCTGCTGAATGGGGGTTGTGGAACAACAGCTGGGTGAAAAACCTCCCCGTACGTCCACTTGCTCCTAGGAGGAAAACCCCCGGGCCAGCTGTACCCCGCATTCAATGACCTCCCGGGCTGGGTCAGAAATATTCTTAAACCAAGTACCTGCTTCGAGGTAAGGTAACGTACTGGCTGTACCTGTTAGCATTAATAATTATGACTCTATAAATACTAAACCAGGTATTCATTGTAAGTCGACTTTGACGGTACCATCGTCTAGTTATACCAGCCTCTTCACTCTTGGCTTTTAAACTCCTGCATTGACCAGTACTGATGAGTTGTGGACCATGCGGTAATGCCAAATCGGTTGCTCTTCTGTACCTAAGGAAAAAGAATTCATTTTCACTCAATTGGAAACTTATTTGTGACTCAACTGGTGCCTTTTGGCTAGTAGGTATTTATAGGAACAGAGAAAAGCAAGGGATGTACCAATAGTATGATGTCTAAGATCTAGTCATTTAACCGATCTCACAAAATAAATGTAAATGACAACCTTATAGCATCACATGTACATTCCTAAATAAGACTACAAGACTGACTGCAATGACAAGGATGTCTATGATAACAAGGGTGACTAGAATAACTGGGGTGTCTAGGATGACTAAGATAACTGGAATGACCAGCAGGGTAACTGGCATGACTAAGATGACTAGGGTGACTAGGGTTATTAAAATAAGCAGGCTAACTGGGTTGACTGTGATGATAACGATGACTAGAATGGCTGGGATGACTGGGAAGCAGGTTTGGGTGACTGAATTGACTGGGATGACTAGGATTACTGTGATGACTAAGACGACAAGGATGACTGCGATGATTAGGATGACAACAGTGAATGGGTTGACTGCAATCTCAAGGATGACTAGAATGGCTGGGATGACTGGAACGCGGGTTTGGATGACTGCGATGACTAGGATTACTGGGATGACTAAGATGACAAGGTTGACTGGAATGACTGGAGTGACTGGGATGATCAGGATGACAACAGTGAATGGGTTAACTGCGATGATAAGGATGACTAGAATGGCTGGGATGACTGGGATGCAGGTTTAGTTGACTGGAATTACTCGGATGATTAAGACTACAAAATTGACTGGGATGACTAGAGTGGCAACAGTGAATGGGTTGACTGTGATGATAAGGATAACTAGAATGGCTGGAATGATTGGGATAAATAGGATTACTAGGATGAAAAGGGATAAGAGTCCAGGTTGACTGGGGTGACAGGCATGCCTGGGATGGTTTGAATAACTGGAATGACCAGGATGACTAGGATTACTAGGATGACAAAGATGACGAGGTTGACTGGGATGACTGGGATGACAGGAATGACTGGAGTGACTGGAATAGCTATTATTAATGGGATGGCTAGCATGACTGGGATAACTAGGATGACTAAGAACACTAGAGTGACTGTGATGAATGGGATGAATAGGGTGACTAGGGTGGTTGGCATGACTGGGATGGTTTTGATGACTGAAATGACTGGGATGACTAGAATGGCTATGATGACTATGATAACTGGAATGACTAGGATTACTGGGTTGACTGGGATCACTAGCATGACTGGGGTGACTAGTATGACTAGGGTGACTGGGATGAGTGGGATTACTAGGGTGACTAGGATGACCAGGGTGACTGGGATGAGTGGGATGAGTGGGATGAGTGGGATGAGTGGGATGACTAGGGTGACTAAGATGATCAGGGTGAGTGGGATTAGTGGGATGACTAGGGTGACTTGGGTGACCAGGGTGAGTGGGATTAGTGGGATGACTAGGGTGACTAGGGTGACCTGGATGACCAGGATGAGTGGGATGAGTGGGATGACTAGGGTGACTTGGGTGACTAGGATGACCAGGGTGAGTGGATTGAGTGGGATGACTAGGGTGACTGGGGTGACTAGCTAGGGTGACTAAGAAGCCTAGGATGACTAGGGTGACTGGGATGAGTGGGATGAGTAGGATGACTAGGGTGACTAGGGTGACTAGTGTGAGTGGGATAAGTGGGATGACTAGAGTGACTAGGGTGACTAGGGTGACTAGCTAGGGTGACTAAGAACCCTAGGATGACTAGGGTGACTTGGATAACAAGGATGCCTGGAATTCCAGACAAAGATGTAAAACTGTCCAAGTTGTGAACCCAGGAGTCATTAAATAGTCCATGGTTTGAAATTTTTCCATCTTTTGATCATTGTCAAAATAAGCTAGCAAAATGCGTTCGACGATATTCTAGAAATGAAAAAAGCTTTTTCGACTATAAAAAAACGGAAAGTTAGAAAAGTAAAAAATAGGCATTTTTAAAAAGGAGTCAGTCCATGGTTTTCATCATAAATTTGGAATTTTTCCAGCTTTTCATTTTTGGCAAAATCAGCAAGCAAAATGTGTTTGACGATATTCTAGAAAGGAAAAAAGCTTTTTTAGACTATAAAAAACAGAAAGTTAAAAAAGCCGAAAATTAGAATTTTTCCAAAGGGGTTAGTCCATGGTTTTTGGTCAAAAATTTGAAAATTTTCCATCTTTTTATTTTTGGCAAAATGCGAGAAGAAAATGTCTTTGACCATATTCTAGAAATGAAAAAAGCCTTTTTAGACTATAAAAAAAAAAAGTTAAAAAAGTCAAAAATTGGGATTTTTCCAAAGGGGTTAGTCCATGGTTTTGGTCAAAAATTTGAAAATTTTCCATCTTTTTATTTTTGGCAAAATCAGAGAAGAAAATGTCTTTGACCATATTCTAGAAAGGAAAAAGGTTTTTTTAGACTATAAAAAAGAGAAAGTTAAAAAAGTCAAAAATTGGAATTTTTCCGTGGTTTTGGTCAAAAATTTGAAAATTTTCCATGTTTTTATTTTTGGCAAAATGCGAGAGGAAAATGTCTTTGATGATATTCAAGAAAGGAAAAAACCTTTTTTAGACTATAAAAAAGAGAAAGTTAAAAAAGTCAAAAATTGGGATTTTTCCAAAGGGGTTAGCCCATGATTTTAATCAAAAATTTAAAAATTTTCCATCTTTTTATTTTTGGCAAAATCAGAGAAGAAAATGTCTTTGACCATATTCTAGAAAGGAAAAAGGTTTTTTTAGACTATAAAAAAGAGAAAGTTAAAAAAGTCAAAAATTGGAATTTTTCCGTGGTTTTGGTCAAAAATTTGAAAATTTTCCATGTTTTTATTTTTGGCAAAATGCGAGAGGAAAATGTCTTTGATGATATTCTAGAAAGGAAAAAACCTTTTTTAGACTATAAAAAAGAGAAAGTTAAAAAAGTCAAAAATTGGGATTTTTCCAAAGGGGTTAGCCCATGATTTTAATCAAAAATTTAAAAATTTTCCATCTTTTTATTTTTGGCAAAATCAGAGAAGAAAATGTCTTTGACCATATTCTAGAAATGAAAAAAGCCTTTTTAGACTATAAAAAAGAGAAAGTTAAAAAAGTCAAAAATTGGGATTTTTCCAAAGGGGTTAGTCCATGGTTTTGATAAAAAATTTAAAAATTTTCCATCATTTTATTTTTGGCAAAATGCGAGAGGAAAATGTCTTTGACGATATTCTAGAAAGGTAAAAAGGCTTTTTAGACTATAAAAAACAGAAAGTTAAAAAAGTCAAAAACTGGGATTTGTGCAAAGGAGGTTAGTCCATGGTTTTGGTCAAAAGTTTGAAACTTTTCCATCTTTTTATTTTTGGCAAAATCAGAGAGGAAAGTGTGTTTGACGATATTCTACAAAGGAAAAAAGTTTTATTAGACTATAAAAAAGAGAAAGTTAAAAAAGTCAAAAATTGGGATTTTTCCAAAGGGGTTAGTCCATGGTCTTGGTAAAAAAATTTGAAAATTTTCCATCTTTTTATTTTTGGCAAAATCAGAGAGGAAAATGTGTTTGACAATATTCTAGAAAGGAAAAAAGCTTTTTTAGACTATAAAAAAGAGAAAGTTAAAGTCAAAAAGTGGGATTTTTCCAAAGGGGTTAGCCGATGGTTTTGGTCAAAGATTTGAAAATTTTTCATCTTTTTATTTTTGGCAAAATCAGAGAGGAAAATGTCTTTGACGATATTCTAGAAAGGGAAAAAGCTTTTTTAGACTATAAAAAAGAGAAAGTTAAAAAGTCAAAAATTGGGATTTTTCCAAAGGGGTTAGCCCATGGTTTTGATCAAAAATGTGAAAAATTTCCATCTTTTTATTTTTGGCAAAATCAGAGAGGAAAATGTGTTTAACAATATTCTAGAAAGGAAAAAAGCTTTTTTAGACTATAAAAAAGAGAAAGTTAAAACAGTCAAAAATTGGGATTTTTCCAAAGGGGTTAGTCCATGGTTTTGATCAAAAATTTGAAAAATTTCCATCTTTTTATTTTTGGCAAAATTCGAGAGCAAAATGTCTTTGACGATATTCTAGAAAGGAAAAAAGCTTTTTTAGACTATAAAAAAAAAAAGTTAAAAAAGTCAAAAATTGGGATTTTTCCAAAGGGGTTAGTCCATGGTTTTGGTCAAAAATTTGAAAATTTTCCATCTTTTTATTTTTGGCAAAATGCGAGAGGAAAATGTCTTTGACGATATTCTAGAAAGGAAGAAAGCTTTTTTAGACTATAAAAAAGAGAAAGTTAAAAAAGTCAAAAATTGGGATTTTTCCAAAGGGGTTAGTCCATGGTTTTAATCAAAAATTTGAAAATTTTCCATCTTTTTATTTTTGGCAAAATGTGAGAGGAAAATGTCTTTGACGATATTGTAGAAAGGAAAAAAGGCTTTTTAGACTATAAAAAACAGAAAGTTAAAAAAGTCAAAAACTGGGATTTGTCCAAAGGGGGTTAGTCCATGGTCTTGGTCAAAAGTTTGAAAATTTTCCATCTTTTTATTTTTGGCAAAATCAGAGAGGAAAGTGTGTTTGACGATATTCTACAAAGGAAAAAAGTTTTTTTAGACTATAAAAAAGAGAAAGTTGAAAAAGTCAAAAATTGGGATTTTTCCAAAGGGGTTAGCCCAGGGTTTTGATCAAAAATTTGAAAAATTTCCATATTTTTTATTTTTGGCAAAATCAGAGAGGAAAATGTGTTTAACAATATTCTAGAAAGGAAAAAAGTTTTTTTAGACTATAAAAAAGAGAAAGTTAAAAAAGTCAAAAATCGGGATTTTTTTAAAGGGGTTAGTACATGGTTTTGATCAAAAATTTGAAAATTTTCCATCTTTTTATTTTTGGCAAAATCAGAGAAGAAAATGTCTTTGACCATATTCTAGAAATGAAAAAAGCCTTTTTAGACTATAAAAAAGAGAAAGTTAAAACAGTCAAAATTGGGATTTTTCCAAAGGGGTTAGTCCAAGGTTTTGGTCAAAAATTTGAAAATTTTCCATGTTTTTATTTTTGGCAAAATGCGAGAGGAAAATGTCTTTGACGATATTCTAGAAAGGAAAAAAGGTTTTTTAGACTAGAAAAAAGAGAAAGTTAAAAAAGTCAAAAATTGGGATTTTTCCAAAGGGGTTAGTCCAAAGTTTTGGTCAAAAATTTGAAAATTTTCCATCTTTTTATTTTTGGCAAAATGCGAGAGGAAAATGTCTTTGACAATATTCTAGAAAGGAAAAAAGCTTTTTTAGACTATAAAAAAGAGAAAGTTAAAAAAGTCAAAAATTGGGATTTGTCCAAAGGGGTTAGTCCATGGTTTTGGTCAAAAGTTTGAAAATTTTCCATCTTTTTATTTTTGGCAAAATCAGAGAAGAAAATGTCTTTGACGATATTCTAGAAATGAAAAAAGCCTTTTTAGACTATAAAAAACAAAAAGTTAAAAAAGTCAAAAACTGGGAGTTGTCCAAAGGGGGTTAGTCCATTGTTTTGGTCAAAAGTTTGAAAATTTTCCATCTTTTTATTTTTGGCAAAATCAGAGAGGAAAGTGTGTTTGACGATATTCTAGAAAGGAAAAAGCTTTTTCAGACCATAAAAATCAGAAAGTTAAAAAAGTCAAAAATTGGGATTTTTCCAAAGGGGTTAGTCCATGGTTTTGGTCAAAAATTTGAAATTTTTCAACCTTTTTATTTTTGGCAAAATCAGAGACAAAAATGTGTTTGATGATATTCTAGCAAGGAAAAAAGCTTTTTTAGACTAGAAAAAAGAGAAAGTTAAAAAAGTCAAAAATTGGGATTTTTCCAAAGGGGTTAGTCCATGGTTTTTGGTCAAAAATTTGGAATTTTCCATCTTTTTATTTTTGGCAAAATCAGAGAGGAAAATGTGTTTGACGATATTCTAGAAAGGAAACAAGCTTTTTTAGACTATAAAAACCAAAAAGTTAAAAAAGTCAAAAATTGGGATTTTTCCAAAGGGGTTAGTCCATGGTTTTGGTCAAAAATTTGAAAATTTTCCATCTTTTTATTTTTGGCAAAATCAGAGAGGAAAGTGTGTTTGACAATATTCTAGAAGGAAAAAAGCCTTTTTAGACTATAAAAAACAGAAAGTTAAAACAGTCAAAAATTGGGATTTTTCCAACGGGGTTAGTCCATGGTTTTGGTCAAAAATTTGAAATTTTTCAACCTTTTCATTTTTGGCAAAATCAGAGACAAAAATGTGTTTGACGATATTCTAGCAAGGAAAAAAGCTTTTTTAGACTATAAAAAAGAGAAAGTTTAAAAAGTCAAAAATTGGGATTTTTCCAAAGGGGTTAGTCCATGGTTTTTGGTCAAAAATTTGGAATTTTCCATCTTTTTATTTTTGGCAAAATCAGAGAGGAAAATGTGTTTGACGATATTCTAGAAAGGAAACAAGCTTTTTTAGACTACAAAAAAGAGGAAGTTAAAAAAGTCAAAAATTGGATCACAGGCATTGCAATGGTGACTATGGTGACTAGGATGACAAGGGTTGGTGGGATAAGGTGAAAGACTCTATGACTGGGATACCTGTGGCGACCAGGATGGCAAGGGTGACTATGATGAACCTGTGATAAGTAGGATAAATGGGGTGACTGGGATGACTGGGTTGACTGAGATGACTAGGACTAGGCTTATCCCCTGTTAGACACCCCAGTCACCGAACAAAGTGTCTCATACTAGTTTAGTAGGTTAGAAAAAACTTTTGATACCTGGAATGCCTGAAACCGTTAATGGCACACTGCCATCCTCAGCTGTCACTTTTGATGTCCTCTTTTAATTGTAGAAACATTTTGATATACAACTTGTGATGGGCAAGGAAATTTCCAAAACATTCCAAAATAGGATGGGTTCTGTAAAATGGGAAGAAATGTAAGAGATAAATTATACAAAAAAATTTTAAAATGCCAAGTAGAAAGGAAGAATAATAGTTTTCCTACCTACATGTATATATGCACACCCTTTTTGGCAAAATTAATGTTTCCTAGCAGATTAAACAAATAAAGCCTTGCTTTGATCTTTTTACTGACAAACCACAAACCCAAACAAACATCAGAATATTTCTGGAACATGTGTTGTGAGAAAAAAAAGACAATCAGGTATGAGCAAAACTAAACCACAAGCAAAGATGATAAATAAGTTTGTGGTTTTCTGGCAAACCAACATGTCTTGATATTTGCTAAGATTGATCATAAGACAACAAACATTCCTGAAATATCTCAAGTGTTCATGGTTTTGTCAGAGTTTCACAGCAGAATTCATTGAAGATGTTTACAAAAAGACTACAAAAGCCTGCCTGCAGTTATTAGTTAACAGGGACCTTAAGCATCAATGACGAAATGGGACGACAACACTGACCGGAAGTCAAATTTTCCCATGCGAACCTTCTGGGCATGTGTAAGGTTGTCAAAACCTCATCCAGCCTTCGTCGATGACAAAATACAGGGAGGTTTGCCACTGTCGGTAAAACGTAACTATGAAACTATACTTTTTGGATGTAAATCACTCTTTTTACCCCTTATTATTCAGTACAAGTAGAAATATATTCTTTGTGGATTAGCAGAATCCAAATGTTAAGCACTTTTTTCATTTCTTCGCCTGCTAACTAAATTTTTTTTTCAGGTTCCATTTGTCTGAGAACCTGAGTGACGGCAGAAAAACCAGTCAGAAAGACAAGTAAACTTTACACAGTGCTATCTTAAAAACCTGTTAGATTAGATGCTATTCGTTCTGTGACGGTCTATGTTTACTTGTGCATTTTAGGTTGTACTGTAGGATAAATGTTCAATTTTTTGTATTAAAATTATTTCCCATGTTGTTTTTAGCCGCTAGTAAAGGCAACTATTTCCAGTGGACTCCTGAACATAATGTGGTTATGAGGAGTTTTGAGAGAGGACAAAATTAATATTGGAGAACAATTTGCAACAGCACTGAATTTCTCTTCAGCAGCTGAAATTTAGAGTAACTGCAAGTCAAGAGCTGTTCCAGATCGGTAGTCACTTTTAACTTCAAAACAAAAACAAAAGCTGGGATTTTCCCTACCCTATATCAGAACTGAACTGCCATCCTTAAGAGTCCAGCATGTGTCCTGGAAACCTTATTCCTATTTCAGACCAAAATATGTGATTTTCCCTACCCTACATGTACATGTATATCAGACCCTAAACTTGCTCAAAACAATCAGTACATTCAAATGTCACATTAAAACTCTTTTCATTATTACTTTTTGCACACTATCATTAATTGTTATGTTTATTTTGCTTTAGGGAAAGTTCATTTAATATGACAAGGGGGGGGGGGGGATGAAGATATTGAGGGGGGGCTCCGAAAATTTTTAGACACCCGAAGGGGGGGCTCTGAAAAAATTGTTGCGCTAGGAGGGGGGGCTCCGAAAATTTGTATACTTCAAAACCAACACATGACATCATCATACAGATCGGATGGTTTTCAACTCAACAATTTAATGACCTGTGCAACTCAGCTATATCACGTGGTTTACAGATATAACAAATGTAGTCTCAGTAATTATTACACTCTTGTTCATCCCAAAAATGCTTTAGAAAATTGTATCACAACTGTATCTCAAGTTTGTCATAGTATAAACCATTGAAGACAATAACGGTAAATATATTTAATACAGTCTAGCGATCTTTTTTCAGGGGAGTAGGCCTTTCCCGATTGCGCTGAGCACCTTTTGAGCACTTTTTTGAGTTTGGAGCACTATTTTGCATTTTGAGCACCCTTAAGCACTTTTTCGCACTTTGGGCAACATTTGAGCAATACTTCACATTTCGAGCAAATTTCGAGCGACATATGTCTTCTAAAACATTTTAAAGCAAAAACTGTGTGTCGCTCGCAACGTGAATCGTGTTCCAGGTCATAAATTTGAATAACTAATGATGTTGTCAAGAACAAAAGACCGTTGTCATGGAAAGGCACGTGAACTTATCCTCACTGAGCGTGAGAAAAGAAGTTTCTGATTGGCTGATGTATCATACGTGTGTCATCTCAAATTTCTAAATCATCTGATGCTAGCACTGCTGAATTTATTTACAATTCGTAACCGGCTTTAGTTTTTTAAAAATATTATTGTTCTATATTCTATCAGCCTTTCGTAACAACCTGTCGAATAACACTACGCAAAATAGATTGTTAATTACTTCAGTAAAAATTGACATATTTACGAAAAGCTTAGAGGTAACTGTTCACAACTTTTAGCACTCTTTGAGCACTATTTTGAGATTTTGAGCACTTTTTGAGCACTTTTTAGTCATTTTTGCCAGCACTTTTTTAGGATTTTACGAGCGCAATCGGAAAAGGCCTACAGGGGAGCAAAGGAATTGAAGGAGGAGGGGGGGGGGCTCTGAAATTTTTTCGACTACCAAGGAGGGGGCTCCTAAAAAATTGAACTGCTAGCGAGGGGGGCTGCTAAAATTTCAAGCTTCGAGTTTCAATATCTTCATCCCCCCCCCTTGTCATATTAAATGAACTTTCCCTTATATGCAGTAATAATTCTTTATATGTTGTAATAGTTTGCCTTTTCTCTGTAAATTTTGTACTTATTAATTTTTATTCTCATTGTAACTTAGCAGCACATTGTAACTCTCTGACCTACACCATAATTATAAGCCTCTGGCTTTGGCATCTTATTATTGTTAACTTGTGCTTTGAGTACTTATTTATCACTAAAGAAATTTTATATGCTACCCAAAACATCAGGAACTTTTAAGATCAGGTGATGTGCTGCATGTTTCATGCAACATGCTCATAGAAATTGATGGCATCATTTTCCCCCTATAAATAAGGCAGCAAATTTGGCGATCAATCGAAACACCCTCCCCACAAAAAGTGATCCCACATCCCCGATCCCTAATTCCCGATCCTGATTTTCCAGTACACGAAACCCCGATGACATGTATATGTGCATATAAATAAACAACTACAACTACTGGAAATGAAGTCAGGAAATGTGTGCATAACCTTGTAGAGGTAGTCTCTATCAAATTTCTAGACACATACAGTCATAGGACGGCCTACCTGTAAATATTAGCTCAACAACGCGCTGCTCTGTGCGGCGCTTAAAGCTTCCCG
The DNA here is from genome assembly GCA_964035525.1 of Porites cylindrica. NCBI lineage: Eukaryota > Metazoa > Cnidaria > Anthozoa > Scleractinia > Poritidae > Porites > Porites cylindrica. The sequence continues at coordinate 2,689,264 of OZ037786.1, forward strand.
TTGCTGAAGTTGGCACATTTGTATACATGTAAATGAGTCAAACAAGGAGGAATAAGCCACCAAGCAGTTAGTCGTTTAAGCCATATAGCTGAAATTGAATACAAACGGTAGAATCACCGTATAGTCCATGATATCTGAATACACATGGCAACTTTCTGGCGCCATCTTGCGCCATCTTGGTTTTTTTTCTTGGTCCCAGTTTTCACTCAGTATGTGCTGCATATCCGGGCACCTTCCACAGCGGAACACAGCGGTAGTCTCCTTTGTTTCGTCACGCAAAGCTCCTCTTTGTGGGGAGGTGCGTTGCGTGACCAAACTAAGAACTGTTGTTCAGCAAACAATTAGTCGGGGATATGAAAGGGGTATTTCTTCTGTCAAAAATGATATTTAAAAGGGGATCATCAGGGGCACCCAACAACTGTTTTCTTTAAGATATCTGTTCGGAGAAGCAAATATTACCTATAATTTTCTATATCTTGAGGACGGCTAAAAATTTCTAGATGACCTTTCCATTCCTGTACAAGTTTCGAAGCTTATCTTATGAATTCCTCCTGAAGTTTAATCGATCCCATTTTGCTCCCCAGGTTACACTACCTTTCGTAGGAAAAGGAAACCTAAAAGTTTCGGATTTGATTGAGGCATTAGTAACCGATATTGCGTAAGACAAGTTTTTTGTCACATACATGACATCACCATGCATATATGTCATTCCCACTGTGTAGATATAGAACGGATATTTCGATTCATAAAGAAGATCTTACCGTAAATGGAATCTGTTTCGACAGAATCTTAGGAAAACTTAGTTACTTCCCAACTAACGGTTTGGATTCTTGTGTCGGAACTCGGTCATAAAGTTATCTGTATTTTTCACAAATTCTACCACGTGTAGCAGCCTTACTTAGCTGACTTTCAATTTCTTTTGTTAACGAATGCCTACAGACACCTGTTTTGTACATAAGAATACTATTGATCTTTTATAAAATTAAAAACCAATTAACTTAATTGTTTAGTATACTGCAACGGTCTTGAATTGTAAGCTAAACTTCACTGAAGACTTGACTAGAGTTCTACGAGCTGTTTAAGAAGCCAATAAACCGCGTTTCAAACCCGGGGGGGACTCCGCATATGAAAGGGGTAGGGATGTTCGTCGTAAATTTTGAATTAAAACCCTAAAGGAGACCGATCTGGGCGTGGCCCAAGCGTTTTTTGACCCCTAAAAGAGACGAAAAAAATATACATATCAACTATATATTTTTATATTTTTTCGCGTGCAACCCCAAACGAGACCTTCACGGCTAAATAAGATGGCGTTTTGCCCAGAACACCCTAAGTGAGACCAAAATCCGAAATTTACACTCCTAAGCGAGACGACGAGCATCCCCACCCATTTCAAATAAGGAGTCCCCCCCCCCGGGATTTCAAATCATCTTCTTGTGTCTTGGACGTCTCTCAAAATCTGTACGCCTACATTTACTTGGAATATTAATCTTATTTATACCAAGAGTTGTATCTGCCATTACCTTTATTGCGTGCATTATCATTTACATGCAAATATACTAATATACCCTCTCGCTTTATAAAGGGAACAAAATCGCCCTAGTGAGTTTTGCGAAAAAGGCGGTATAGATTGTTAGGTAAACATTTACTCCTAAACGCAACCATTTCCGGTAGCTGGCAAGTGCTAGTCATCGGAATTCTGCTAGTCTTGTGCAAAAAAAAAAAAAACAATACAACTACGACAAAAAAATCAGAGAGTACAAGGACTCAGTTACTTGGATATTTTGTCCAACTCTGAAATACTCAATACGGCTGAGAGCATATTTATGCAGTCTTTACGTCATTTGGGAAACAGGAAATAGTTATGAACGCCAAAAAAACTATGGGAAAGTATCACTGTCTTGGACTCTTTTTTATCGCAGCCTTTAGTGGGTATGTTATTTTTAACTTGCGAATATTCGGCCTTCCCCAAAACACTAAAAAAAAATTATTACTCAATCAGAAAGGATCGCCTTGGCCTTCCACAACCAACAGGGGATCATTAGAAGCGGTTGATGAAGTGTTTCTCCAAGATGGCGATACATTTTTACGCTATGTACATCCGTATAATTCTTCTATTATTGGAAAAACGACGTTTAAACTAAAAGGGAGAGCTTTGGAAACTGGTAAAGAGTTGATTGGGGATCTTGTACGTGAGTATAAACGAAAACTAGTTGAAATGGAGTCCGTGGACGTTCTACCCAAGCTGATTCCTGTCTCAGCGATTTCAAGCAATCATTTCAAAGAACTAATGGCACATGTAACTCCAGCTAAAAAGATCCTGCCTCATCGAAAAATGATCGTGTATGACTTGGGACTAAGTCAACAAGAAATCGACCACCTGAAGAGCACATCACACATAGAATATAGAAAATTTAACTTCTCTAGATTCCCCGAATATGTCAAAGATCTGCATACGTATGCATTTAAACCGCTCATTATCGCAGAAATGCTTGCCCAGTTTGGCGGAGTGTTGTGGATGGATGCCTCAGTCATCTTCGGTAGAAACTACTCATACCAATTCCTTTTGCAACGAATGGTTAAGCAGGGGTCAGGATTTTCATTCTACCTTTCTGATGCTCGTAAGCATCACTCCATTTTATTTGCTACCCACAAACACATGTTTGACTACTTACCAATGAAGGGAGAAAAGGAGAAGAAAGCGAACATGCCTCAAGCTACTGGCATGATATTATTCAACACGAAATACGTGATAAAACATGTGATGAAATGGGTCATATTATGCAGTCTGATAGAGGACTGTATTGCACCCAAAGGCGCTCGGCTAAAATGCGATTTTTCTTCCCCTGATAGATATAATAGGTTTGGAGGATGCCATCGGTACGATCAATCTCTGTTTTCAATCGTTGTTTCAAACGCTTACAATGATCAACCGCACATGTATCGCTTGAATTCTGGGGAGTATCCTGCTCGCGTAAGAAAAAGGGTGTAAAATTTGGTGGGGTGAAGTCTCATATAGTGCAAAAATGATCATAACAAAGAGGAAAGGGAAATTTATGAAAGGATAGTAGCAGTTTTTGATTGTTCTAGTTTCTTTTTTTAAGCATTCATGTTGAAAAGTTTGAAAGGCGCTTTACAGCGTAAGATCCAGTTTAGGTTCCATAACGTACAATGGGGAGAGCAGAGCTTAGAGCCAACACTCCTGAGGAATGTTTTTCAAGCCTCATCCTCAGAGGAGGGCTTTGTAGTGGAGATTAGACTGCAAAACAGTCGGTTTTTTTCTCAAAATCAGAAAAGAAATTGGTAAAGCGTGGCGTAGGAGTCTTACGCGCGCGAAGCGCGCAAGCCTCACTCTCGCAGTCTCGCTCTCTGTTTTCAGCCTCGTTCAAGACCTTTTGTTTGACTGTTCGCGGGTACTTGAATAGGCAAAGATAGGGACTGTTTTGCAGTCTAAGTGGAAATAAGATGTTAATACCCTCGACATAAGTAAACTAAGAAGGTTTTCAATGGTTTTCAATGCTTCTTTTATTTACCCCTTTGTTGTTTATTACTTGACACCCTCTGTCTAAACTACTTTAGTTTCGTAACCTAGGTTCATCATTTTACGCTGCCTTCACGCACTGCTTTATTGGGATTTTTATTCCAAACGGCAGTTTGATTGTTGTAGTCACTTTGCAGGCCAGTCCGTTGCCGCAGCCACACTTGTGTTTGTCCTGTATTAAAGAAAACACATACCCTTTTGGCTCTTGAAATATTTTCTAATACATTTAAACCTCTTTAAATGGATTCACACGAAAAGGTTAAATATCTAGATATCAGTGGTATATAGGTATATTAAATCTGTTCTTAAACAAAATGAAGTAAAAACGGAAACCACGCATCCCTCCCCCGAAAACATTGGATGAAGCTGCTCTCACTTGCAGCCGCTGTTTTTGTTTCGTCACACAATGGGGAGGAGCTTTGCAGAAGGAGACAAAAATGGCTGCGAGGGAGACTAGGATGAAGCTGCCTATGACTTCACTTAAAACGCCTTCCCATCCTTGTCTTAAGTTGGGGGGAGGAGGGGGGGGGGGGGGGTAAATTTCTCGTATATTTTGTCCAACCTACTCTTTCTTAAGTTGGTGTCAGCATTTAACACTTGATATTATTGGGTCACTGAGAACAAGAACTGTTACTAGCAGTGAATCGGGGTTGTCTGTCTTGTTGGAAAACATTTAACTAAATAGCCTGAGAAACCAGCCGAAATATCGCGACGCTACCACTGGTTTTCCCGCCAAATGACGTCTGAGGAACGACGGCGGAAATTCCATACTGATCCAGATCTGGGTATTGCTTAACCAGAAGCACTGGCCAGGTCTGGGTAGTGACAAGATGAGTATGGATCCGAATTTCTGCAGTCGTTTTTCAAACTTCACTTCGCGAGGAAACCAATAGTGGCGTCGCGAAATGTGGACTGTTTTCCTAGGCTATCATTTAAACCTGTCGCTTACTTTTAACCTTAAGGGTATTTCTTAAAACCCGCTCCAGCAAGGCTTTTCCATTAGGTTTTGACCCTTTCATCTAGATAATATCAATGCTGTCGCCAACATTCGGTAACGGCTGTCACTGTCATTGCACAAAATCGACGTCAAATTAAGAGCAACGTCGTTATTTACACAGAAAAAATCTGACATGATTGCCAGTAGTTACAAAGCGCCATAGATATTTGAGCCAAAGTTGTCACTGATTGTATAACCTAAGGCCGTTACTAACATTAAATTACAAAATTAAAGCGCCATGGAAAGAATAACCACTCATCATACCAGGGCTACTACCACCTTTATAAACAGTACACCGTTAAGTTAATTGACTCACACAAAATAAAGGCTTTCTTGATTTACTTACCACGAAGTAGCAAGTAAAGTACTCCCCGAGTTTTGGAGCACATCTCTTTCCCAGTGCACAGCAGAAATTTGATTGGCACTCCGATTCGGAGGAACAACTCTGTTAATATAATTTCAAAACTTTGCATTTAGATGTAGAGGTAGCAGATAAAGGATAACGAGGCTCATACGAAGGGGGTTAATACAGTGTAGAATAAAGTGGGGTATTAATACTTCCTCCTCGATAGGATGTAGGTCTATAGGAGGATTACACCAGGGACATCTCACTAGGACCCCTTAGTTTTATACTCCTGGGTGAAGAGTGACAAAGTGGGAACATACATGTACAGTATCTTTGTGTGAGGAAACTACACCTCTCTCCTCCGCAAAGGCTACCGCAGGGTATCCCCATGAAAATAGCAATAATCGAAAAATAGAAAGCGCGCGCTTACTTTTTTACACTTGTACGCGTCGTATTTTCAATTATTATCTCGGTGTTCAAAATCTAATAGAACACCATGACTCGAGTTTGGTAATTAAATCCTCAATATTCGAGAAGCGTTGAAAATCAAAACAAATGGGAAAATGTGATTAAGAATCCTCACGTTAAACAGAAAGCGCTTGACTCTGGAAACATTATCAGATTGGTTATCCAAGTCTACAGTCTCCACATCAATGTCCACGCCTTCCGGCATGCATTGCTTGACGGGGTAGACGGTTCCGCTTACGATCAGCCTCTTGGTCAGAACACATTTCAGTCCAGCCTGGCAATCTCCCTTTTGAGTGGGTATGAAAGAAAACGAAGAAGAACTTCACATTTAATGAATGTCTCTTAAAAGACGAAAAACATGGCTAGATTATACGTCCTGTCATTAGTAAATCAAAAGTCAAAATGTTCGAAGACTTCAAGTAATAGGCGACGAGCTTGTGTGCTACAAACTCAGTGTTAAGCCATCACCAATTTTCTTGCAACGCATATTTGTGGCTTTGGTTTGCATAACAGGAGGGAGGGGTTTTTAGTCCGTCATCTACCCTTGTCTTAACGAACTGACACATCAATTAGCTATATGCTGGGTATGTTACAAAAACGTAGAGTAGTGGGGTACGGAAAATACTTTTATGAGAGAGTGTCTTCAAAAAAAATGCTATTAAGCTAAACATATGGCTGGTTATGCCTTTAACTGTTCACTGTAGCTACAGCCTCAGACATAAAACGTTTTTGTTATAGATGTGAATCAGAAACCATATCGTTAGATTTGAAAATATAACGAAACACTTTACTGAGCATTCTTGTAAACTGAGACAAATACAACGTGTCTCATGAATTGGAAAGAAACCAATATGAATGTAAACAGTGTAATCGGTCAAAAGTATATGATTATAGTGAATTGTACCTCCATTTTACACTCCGCAAGCTCTGGGAGATTTGAACTTCCCTGGAAGACAAAAAAATGCAAACATACATTTAAGTTAGTTTGGGGTTAAAACGGTAAGACATCCTCTACGCATAGAGAGAAAAAGGACATTAATAGCGCAAAAAGAATGTGTTTGAAAATGGTTCAGGAAGTTTGCCCATTTTGCGACCTTGTTCCAGACAAAAAGGTTATTTGACATCACTCAAGACAAATTAAAAATTACGCTCAACAACTTCATCTATAAAGAAAAAACCGGCGGATTATAAAGAGGACTGGTGCATTTTGCTATTTTAATATAGCAGCCCTTGATCTTAAGGTTCTCGTTAAAGGTTATTGTAAAACTTACCAAAGCAAAAGAAATGCAAAGACTCAGAAAGATAACAATCATCATGACTTCTTGAACTTCAACAGAGAGCTCTGGAACTATATAATTCCGCGGTGTCTCACTGATTTTTGTTCTTAGAGCTGCTTTCCGATTTTTATACAGATTTGTAAGGGAGAATTAAAGTGCCAGCTGTTGGACCGGTGAACACCACCTAAAAAATACAGAGTATTGTCAAATAATTTGTTCAAACTAATTTTGTGTCTGCAAAAAATGTGTTTAATCAACTGTTTCTTCTCAGTACACGTGGAGTTAATCTACAATCTCGGGAAAAAAATGGTTAAGAAGGTTGTATAACTTAACGTCAGTTCATTTTAAGGTTCATAAAAGATGGTTTTCCCTTTTGCTAAAGACTATGGCTCTTTTTTGGCCTATTGAAAATTGGGATATACCAGAACAATTACGCGCTCAAACACTTTGGTTTTGTTCACTATTGCTCAAGGGGGCAGCAGGGGACGGGGGAAAAGAAAAAAAAGAAAAAGGTAAAAAGAAGTGGCCCTCTTAGCACTTTTGACGGTGATTGTAGGTCATTTTCGTCCCCTCTCCATCCGCGTGCTCCCCACGCAGGCTTAAGTGGATCTTATGCCGTGCTACTTACAACGTTCCTTAGTTAAACATTCTCTAAAATTAAAATCTTAAAAAGACGTTTAAAAGATTGTGATCTAAGTGCAGCAAACCATCGTTGGTACAGCCGCCTTGGGAACATTTCGTAATCCAACCTCGTTCCCAGGTACAGGTAGGAGAGAACCCTGGGAACCAAGTTGTTCGTAATCATCAAACGATATTGTTAGCTTTGGGAAAATATTTTGAAATTCTTCCCGTGTTAACTAAGCATCTGTATCTATCTCTTCTGTGTCGTGGCGATTTTAAAGCTGGTTGAATTATCACTTTTTTCACACCATGCAATTGTGTTTAATATTACCAATTAAAACAGCTGAAAGGAATGCCCTATTGCAGAAGGGTCAATGTTTATAGGGCCCTCATTGATAGCAGCATTTTATGCTGAAGAGATAACCCTGGCTAAATAACATTTATTATTATCATTATTATTATTATTATTATTATTATTATTATTATTTATAAGTCTGATTAACAATTCTCATTTGCAAGGGGGTAGTCGAACCGCGAACTACAGCTGGAACTACTTATGTGTATATCAAATTCGCTACGTTACAAAGTGATTGTTTATTGAGATGAAACGTCTAATGAAGACGAGGCGGTTTTAACGAATCGAACAAATCTTTTTTTCTAAGTAACCACTGAAAAAGAAAGTTTTTAACATAAAAGAAGTCGTCCTGAATTTGTTCACCCAACTGACCAAAGCCGACCAAATACAAATGTACACACGAAAATGGTTTTTGGAAGTGATCTTATGAATTACCTCAGTAAATAGCTGTATTTCATTTTGTTAGCATAGGTAACCAATGCGCCGGTTTAAATTTCAAAACAAGGACAGGAGTGTACACTTGGCAAATAAAAGCATCACAACATTATCATAACTTGTAAAAAGAACCATTACAGATATTCTTAAACCTGTATGAATAGGCCTCCCCCTCGTTCCACAGTGTAAAGGACCATTCCATTTAGAAAATAATTATCTTAGCTCAAAAGAATTTGTTTGTTGGCGGCCGTGAATTAATAGGGAGCTTAAGGTGATTTTACATGGGACGATTCGCAACGACGATGTTTTGCGCAAGAAAGCGTTGCAATATTGGAACAATGTTGCGGCCATTTAAAAGAATGTTGCAACAATTAATGTCGCAACGCTGTGTTGCGCTAAAAATCGTTGTTGCGAATCGTCCCGTGTAGCTAACATCACCTTCAAGCAACGACGACGGGGACGGCTACAAAAGCGTTACTTAAAAAGTAATGTCGTGTTGCTTCAAAATTTATCGAGCTTATTCCACTTCGTTCAATTCTTCAAATGTTGGCATTTTTTCTGGAGTTGAATTCTCAAAGGCTGGAATAGAAGTTCAGGAAAAGAAAAAGAAACTGTTGCCTTTCGTTCACGTCATCCAAAAAACGTAAAATTTGACATTTTCATGTCGTAGTCGTACAATGACGGCAAAGAAATGTCCAAAAAAGTGCGATTCAGGTGCAAAGTTGTTGTTTTGCCAATCTAAGCCCATTGCTTTAATTTTTTGCCGTTTCCGTTTTCGTTAACTCTTGCTAAGCTTGAGGAAAGATTACAGACTTTGACCCTCTCACGGGGCATTGAAGTTCAATTAAAATGCAGATTTTTTTTGTCGAAAAAAAAAAGACATCAAACTTAAGATGACCCTTGCGTCTTAGTGCTGCCAATAACAGTTGAACAAACGGCTATTTCCTTCGGTTTGGATGAACTATTTTAAAGCCCTTACGGTGATCAATCTTGCTTTAATAAG
>OZ037786.1:2703303-2920803 GCA_964035525.1 Porites cylindrica
GTTTTCGTCTCAAAAAAAAAAAAACATTTGTATTGTCAAATCCGTCTTGGTATTTTGTATTGTTCTGCAGGGTTTTTTATTGTTATTTTGATTTCCGTAAGCCACATTTTCCCAAGGATGATAATGAAAAGAAAAGCCACGGCCGTAGAAACGAAAGACATGCTGAAAATTTCCCCAGAAACGAGAACATCAAACTTCAATTAGCCTGCGAGCAAGCTCTCTATTTTGGGCGAGTCGCGAGAAGTCACGCGAGAGCAGCACGCGTAAGGAGACACGAGTTCGAGGGGCGGGGAGAGAGGCGCGTTCTTTCCCGACTCGCTTCCCTCGCCATAAATGGAGAACTTGCTAGCAGGCTAAACTTCAACAGCTGTCTTGCGCGCTATTCATTTTCATGACAATTTCGTTCGATTGTAGAACCTTAACGCATTTCGCGGTTTACAAGCTTTATTGATTACTGTTACTATATTTTCACTTCAATTCTGATCTAGCAAGGTCTGAAATAGGATCCTGAAGCAGATAGGAAATTCGTGAAAATAACGCGTTCTCACCTAAATATGAATTGTTGGCGCTAGTTTTCCTATTGACCAGCACCCTTCCAAAGCTCTTATTTCATGGGTCCCTATAACCTACACTACCTATTGTTGTCAGGGATAGGGGTATTGTTATGTCACCATCCATATTGTTTTCTGAGCCAATCACAGACCTTTCTCCCAGTTTCAGAGCAGAATTAGAATTGGGTAACAAATGAATTTCACCTCAACAACAACAACCACAACAATAACAACAAAAGAAATAGTTCTTAAGTCCGCTTGCGTTTAATGGTTGCGTGCAAAGCCAACGAAAAATTGTCCACTAATAGTTTATGTTGTCGATATTACAAATTGCAAATACAACACAAGTTAATGAAGGAGTTAGGGAACCATATGATACGTAAATTAAGCAGCTGAAATTTTCCAAGCTGGTTATTTAAAACCTACTGTTAACTAAATATGATTTTTAGGACGTGTGGGAAATATAAAACATTTCACCACCTTTGAAGAGACGAAACACTTTGTAACTCTTTCAATAGCGACTGTGAAGCCCTTATGTCCTTATGTTAACGCCAAAAACTAGAAGTCTTTAATTTTGAAATATTACGGCATTAAGCCTCAAAATATTCATCAAAATTAAATGGGCTAAAAGACTAACGAGGAAGAGTTTTTCTCTAATATTTCAATCGACCGCTTTTAGTCCCAACTAATAAGCAACATGTCATTTTGCAGTATATTTTAATGAATAAGACGTTCTTTTAAAAACAGCATCTGGAGCAAAGACAAGGGTGAAGGACAGTTTTGTCCTTTTTCGCATTTCGCTCGTTCGGATGCAATATAGCCATATAGTGGCCGGAATAAAGAAAAAAAACTTCAAGTATGGCTTCACTGTAAAAGGCGGGAAAAATGCTGGGGCAAGTTTCCTGTGTTTCAGTTGAAATTACTTTAAACAGAACTTCCTGTTTTTAAATTGATATCAAGCTAACAAAAACACATAACAATTTTACAATTTGCCTTGCAAATAACCAAGAGATCTATTCTGACACTTAGACCAGCAATATTAAAAGATCAGTTGCTGCATCATTGTGTTCAGATGAAATGTTTCATAGTGGCCTAGTTAAAGAGGAATTTAGTCAAATTACTTATCAAACGCTACCTTATTGAGAGTAGTGGAGTTCTAACAATAAGTCAATTCGCTACGAAGCTCTGGTAGAAGAAGTTCACGAAACTAACTCTACTGAATTCATAACACATCAAACTCTTGCATCATCTGATAGGAATTTAACTGGCTTCGGCACAAATCCAAAAACGACAACAAATGGAATACTCGTATCTCGTACTTTGCCTTTTAAATGCATTTTTATCCTACACCGCCACCATGCTAAACATTGTAAAAATCCACTCGATAAGAAAAACTCCGAACTTGTCAAAGAATTTAAAAACATTGCACCTGAGCCTGGCTGTTTCTGATCTTGGTGTTGGGTTACTAACTCAGCCAATGGGAACTCTAGACTCAAGAACACAAACAAAAGCGAGAAAATGGGTCAATTTCGAATTGTCAAAATTCATACTTGGCTCGGAGGCTGCAGGGAATAAAACAGAATAGAATTGAGTAGCAAATGAATTTCATCTCAACGTCAACAACAACACCAACAACAAAAGAAGTAGCTCTTAAGCCTACTTGCGTTTAATGGTTGGTGCAAAACCAAAGATAAACTGACTGTCCACTAATAGTTTATGTCGTCGATATTACAAATTGCAAATACAACACAAGTTAATGAAAAAGTTAGGGAACAATATGATATGTAAATTAAACAGCTGAAATTTTCCGAGTTGGTTATTTACAACCTACTCTTTGCTAAGTATTATTTTTTAGACGTGTGAAAAATATCAAAAATTTCACCACCTTTAAAGAGACGAAACACTTTGTAACTCCCTCAATAGGGACTGTAAACTCTAAATGAAAAGCCCTTACGTTAACGCCAAAAACTAGAAGTCTTTAATTTTGAGATATAAGGTTACTAAGCCTTAACATGTTCATCAAAATTAAATGGGCTAACAGACTAACGAGGAAGAGTTTTTTTTTAAAATTTCAATCGACCGCTTTTCTTGTCCCAACTAATAAGCAACATGTCATTTTGCAGTAAATTTTAATAACTTTTTTTTAAAATACAGCATATTGAGAATACACAAGGGTGAAGGACAGTTTTGTCCTTTTTCGCACTTCGCTCGTTCCGATGCGATATAGCCATATAACGGCCCTAATAAAGAAAAAAAAACTTCAAATATGACTTAATTGTTAAAAGTGGGAAAAATGGAGGGGCACGTTTCCTGTGTTTCAGTTGAAGTTACTTTAAACAGAACTTCCTGTTTTTAAATTGGTATGAAGCAATACTTGATGATCAGCAGCCGCGTCATTGTGTTAAGATGAAATGTTTCATAGTGGCCCAGTTAAAGAGGAATTTAGTCAAACTGCTTATCAAATGCTACCCTATTGAAAGTCGTGGGGTTCTAAAAATAAGTCAATCTGCTTTGAAACTCTGGTAGAGGAAGTTCACGAAACTAATTCTACTGAATTCATAAAAGATCAAACTCTAGCATCATCTGATGGCAATTTAACTGGCTCCAAAACAAATCCAAAAAGGACAACAAATGGATTCCTCGTATCTCGTACTTTGCCTTTTAAATGCATTTTTATCCTACACCGCCACCATGCTAAACATTGTTACAATCCACGCCATAAGAAAAACTCCTTCCTTGTCAAAGAATTTAAAAACATTGCTCCTCAGTCTGGCTGTTTCTGATCTTGGTGTTGGTTTAGTGGCGCAACCTTTGGATGTGGCACGTCTTATTATGGAGTCACGGCTAAACATTGAAACTAGCAAAACGTATAATGCCATCAATATCGCGTTTCTTGCCTCGGCGACTTTATTTAGTTTCGCTACTGTGTGTCTCGTCATTGTTCTTTGTGCAGAGAGATTTATAGCCATTCATTATTACCTTAGATATCAAGAACTTGTGACACACAAGAGAGTTGTTGCTGTTGTCGTCTCAACTTGGGTATTAAGCGGACTGTTTTTGTTGACGAGGCTGTGGATCCCAAAGAGTATTATGTACGTGGTTTTTGGCATTACAGGACTTGCATGTATTATAGCTGCCACTTTCTTCAGTATCAAAATTTACTTGTCCGTGCGACTTCACGTGAACGAAATGCAAGTGCTGCAGCTACAACATGCACCACAGAACGCTCAAATGGTTAACGTTCAAAGGATGCGAAAGTTTGCGATAATGTCAGTTTACGTTTGCCTCGTTTTAATGGTTTGCTATCTGCCAATCATTTGTACACACTTTGCTATTGCCTTCACTTCTAGACCAAGCACTGGCATAAAGCATTTACAGTTTTACACTCTGACACTGTTCTTCCTTAATTCGTCGCTTAATCCTGTGATCTACAGCTGGAAGATGAAACACATCCGACACACCATCATTGGCTTTATACGAAATGCATTTACAAAGCAAAACTAAAGAGAGCTTCAAGAGAAAACAATCCATATGGAAATAATAAACGATATGAAAAAACGACAACAACAACAAGAAACAATAACAAATGTAAAATCGTGTTATGTTAAACTTACAATAAAAAAAGATATAACAGTATAAGAATAAAAATGAACAATAGAGATTGTTGTAGTTCCCGTTAGAATCAATGATTCAAAAAACAATTTGCCTCGGGGTAATAATTCATATATTGTAATGAAACACGAAAGTTGTCAAAACTTTTTTAAATCCATCAATAAATAAAATATAAAGCATTGTGGTTTACCTCCTCACCCACCCCTACAGATAAAAAGGAAAGTAAGAAAAGGAAGTAAGCTGACGAAATTAAAGCAGAAACACACTCACGCTCTTATCAAAGCCAGCGAGACGATGAAAACACCCGCTGAAAACATCCTCGAGATAACAAAAGGTTTAAAACATCTTTCCTAGACTTGTAAACCAAGATGATAGTTATCAAACTAAATATAGTAACGATTGCACCATTTTGTTTCCCTCGATCACGATTATACGACTCAGTGACTGCGCGTCTGCAAGAACAGAAATTCATTTTTTCTTTCTTTTTTTTTTGTGGCTTCTAAAAATGCGTGACAGGGAACTTTAGACTGAAAAACACAAACAAAAGAGAGAAAATGGGTCAGTTGCGAATTATTAAAATTAACGATACGGCTAATTCTTGTTCATTATTTTTTCTAGGAGGCAGATTGTAGCTGTGCTGCTGGACTGGCTTGTAGGCTGACCAAAAAATTCATTTACCAAGGGAAAACAATGCATGCCGCCAGGTGAAGCGATTGAAGTGGAAACCGTCGACCTGAGTGATCCTTCAGCTGATACTCCAAGAAACAGACGGTGGCTCGGTAGCAGTATTTTCAATGTAATGATTGACCAAATTCTACTATCACTATTAATATTCTTCGACTGCTTAACAGGCAGTGGCGGACGTTGTGTGTTATTCGTTTGTGATTCGTAAAGTAAGGGATGCCGCTCGAAAGCTGAACCGGGGTCAAACGAGAAAACGATGGGGGAGGGGGTAAGCCTTCTATTTCTTGCCCCCTTCCACATTGTTTTCTCTTTTGACCTATTAATTCACGAAAGAAGAACGAAAAACACACCAAAACTCTCCTGCTACGCAAGCTACGTCAGACAAATTATAGGCGGCCAATTTTCAAGAGGCGACTACTAATTTTTTCCTGACTTAATAGAGAGGAGAAGTCGTCACGTCACGTTGCCATGGTAGCAAAATGTCCGGATGACAAGAAACCGAGCAACCGATTTCCTCTTAAATACATTGAAAACACTTTTTAGGCTATCCTCAACACTTTTAGATCTCTTCAAAAGCATTCTTAGTGTCGCTATAAAATTTGTATCTGCTCGGTCATCCTAGGGCAACTTCAGTCTTTTCGAATTTACGAGGGCTTCAGTAATACTTCACCGATAATTTTAGATGCAATTTAGCTTGTTACGAATGCCAGAATTTTTCTGATTTCTCTCTTCATCACATTTTTTAGTCCGAAAATTTTATATTTTTTTTCTTCCTACGAAAAATAACCTAACCTGGGTAGTGAATTGTGAAAAATTAAACTTCAAAAACTTTATTACATGAGCTTCGAAAATTGCACATGAATGGAACGGTTATCTAGAAGTTTTTAGCCGTCCTCAAGTAATAGAAAATTCAAGACAATATTCGCTTCTCCGATCAATGAGATATTTTAAAGGAAACAGTCTTGGGTGCCCTTTGTTTTCACGTTTCAAAACCAATTTTATTTTTCCTTGCAAACGCCTGGTTTTAAATGCAAATCGTTATTAAAAGTTTGATGGTTTGCTGATCAATGCATTTTATAATTACCCGCTAGATGTTAACTGTCCTTGTGTAAACAGGAAATTTTTCTGAGGGAGAACTTGGGCATCTAAATGAGCTTGACTTTTTTAGATTTTAATTACAGATCTGTTAACCTATCGAAAATAGCTTTATTCCTAAACGTCGAGTACTTAGCTACTGTAGCAATTTTTCCAAAATATCTACTTTTTTCGCTGTTGCAACAGGAAAATAATTCTAAGGTGCAAGGGGATTATAGTTACGCTGTTATACTTTAAAGACAACGGACACTGATGATTTTCCCGGCGAGTACAAACTGACTCTTTATAAATAGTATTAAATTTTTTTCCAGCGTTTTTAGCAATCTTAAGGTGGCTCGATATAGTTTTTCAAGGTCAATACCTCCCAAGTTTGAGCGTAAACTGCGTCGCCATAAACAAGGACTTGGAAAAATTGACACCTCAGTTGTATTAGATAAAGATGAAAATTGGTTATGATCAAGGTTGCAATGACATCGGAGTTGTCATAGCAACGAAATGACGCTATTACCTATTTTTCTTGCTGCAGTATTTCGCGGCACTGGAAACTGTTCTTCCAAAATCGTTTCCTGGAGCTTCTACCTACGATAGCTGCCTCGATGTTCGTGAAGTTTAAGCGAAATCTGTAAGAGCGTTATCGAGATATTTTGGGATGAAGTTTTTCTGGTTAGAAATACGGTAAAAAAATTGACAATCTTGATGTTCGACTGTTATCTGTACTAAACGAAGCGCTTTTGACATGCAATTTCATCTCATAGTAGTTTCAATCTTTTTAAAAACGTAGGTGAAAGATCATGGAGATACCTCCAGCCGATTACTAGAAAGGAGGATTTGATTAGTATGTATCAAGGCACTCTTAGTAGCGGTGATGTAAACATTTCGGTCTACTTTAACAAATAAGCGAATAATTTTTAAACCGCTCGATAAATTTTTTAGAAAATTTAAGAATCTTGAGATTAACCCTCCTTTTATATGACCTCTTAGTTTCAAGATTATTGATATATTGTAAGGCAGTAAAATAAGGGCTTGAATTCGCTAACATTTTGTCAGACATTTTGTGTTTACAAGTGAGAGCCTCTCATTATTCAGGGTATTGTCTCCAAGTTTCATATTTTCGAGCATAACAATAGCTAGCAGTTTTGCATATGTCAAATGCATTGTTAGTTACTGCTGTTCACGTGAAAATGAAACTTTGAGACAATACCCCTGAATAATAAAAGGCTCTCACTTGTAAAGACAAAATTTTGACAAAATATTAGCGAATTGTAGCTCTTATTTTACTATCTTACAATATATCAATAATCTTGAAACTAAGAGGTCAAATAAAAAGACGGTTTATATCAACACTCTTAAATTTTTTAGGAAATTTATCGAGCGGTTTAAAAATTATTCGCTAATTTGTTAAAGTAGACCGAAATGTTTACATTACGGCTTATAAGAGCGCCCCGATACGTACTAATCAAATCCTTCTTTCTAGCAATCGGCTGGAGGTATCTCCATGATCTTTCACACACGTTTTTAAAAAGATTGAAACTACGATGAGGTGAAATTGCATGTCAAAAGCGCTTCGTTTAGTACAGATAACAGTCGAACATCAAGATTGTCAATTTTTTTACCGTATTTCTAACCAGAAAAACTTCATCCCAAAATATCTCAATAACGCTCTTACAGATTTCGCTTAAACTTCACGAACATCGAGGCAGCTATCGTAGGTAAAAGCTCCAGTAAACGATTTTGGAAGAACAGTTCCCAGTGCCGAGAAATACTGCTGCAAGTAAAATAGGTAATGGCGTCATTTCGTTGCTATGACAACTCCGATGTCATTGTAACCCTAATCATAACAAATTTTCATCTTTATCTAATACAACTGTGGTGTTAATTTTTACAAATCTTTGTTTATGGCGACGTAGTTTACGCTCAAACTTGGGAGGTATTGAGCCTGAAAAACTGTATCGAGCCACCTTAATCATCGGCAAACATCTTTTCTTACTCTACTTAGATAAAATAAAATAAAATCAAAAAGACACTTTCAAATTTCGACTCAAAATCATGGATTAAGTCCTTTAAACTTTCGGAAGCTTCAACATGTTCAAAATTCTGTCGCTCGCCATGTCAACCAGTGTCCAAGATTTTGCCATATTACTCCAGTCCTGAGGGATCTTCACTGGCTACCTGTCTCCTTTCGTATTGAATTTAAAATTATGTTAATTACTTACAAAGTACTACATGATCGAGCTTCAATCTATATACAGGAACTCCCTCAACTGTATACACCCAGCCGCAATCTTAGATCCTCTAATAGAAATTTATTGGTTAAACCCTATTTTAATCTCAATTCGTATGGTAAACGAGCTTTTTCTGTTGCTGCTCCGGAACTTTGGAATAACTTACCTGAGGATATTAAATCTGCAAACTCAATTGATGATTTTAAACGCAAACTTAAAACATTTCTTTTTATGCGAGCTTATGAATCCTGATGTTTTTATTTGTTATCTGATTTTTTATCTATTGTGTACATTTATCTATTTTGTAGTTAGCGTCTAGTTTTAATGTCAATTTCTTGCGATTATTTTTACTTTTTAGTTTTATCTAATTTTTGTAAACAGCGCCTTTGAATCTTGTAGAAAAGGCGCTGTATAAATGGATTATTATTTATCATTTAAAAAAATCCGATATGGCCGCACCCAAAATCGACCGAACTCTTTTTAAGCGTTCTTTTCGCCCTTCTTAGTGGTCTTAAACATTGCCAAACATCTTTCATTAGTCTATTTAGAAAAAAAAAGATCAAAGTAAAGGGATAACTGATCCAATGAACAATGTGTGTCCTGTCAGTATAGGTCGTGTGTGCGGGTATCAACATAGCGGCACTGTTCGTGACAGGCCAGTTGTCTTCACTGTTCTGTTGCATCTTTTCTCTATCACTGTAGGTTAACTCAACAGCAAAGACACTTACGAATGATGTTTTTCACTTCCTGTCTGACATCTTTGATCCTCCAACAGTAAAGGACTGGATTCAGAGATGAATTTAAAAAGATGAGACAAAAAGAAACTTCATCCACGATTCTTATTTCAGTGGAATGATCTATATTTCCAAAATGCAAAAGAAATACCAACACGATTCTAGGACCATAACAAGCAAGCATAGCAAACTGTATCCAAGCTACGCTATACACTGTCTTCTTGTATCGTGCTATGTTCAGTACACTTCTTGCTCTCTGCTTGACTGTTCTGGTTGAACATGATCTCCCACTTGGGCTTGTTGATGACGGAGGGTGAAAAAAATCTTCGAGTACGAAAATGTTGAGACTATTATAGAAAAAATGGCAAAAGCTCGGAGGGTCCACAACGAGGCAAGTTCTAACTTATCATGAAATAGGATCAGAGCCACGCAGAACAAAGAAGCGTTTGAAACAGCAATGAACCAAACACAAGCTATGAGCACACGAACTCGGCATAAAGTTACAACGTGTCTGTATCTCAGTCCCAATAACAGAGCGAGAAGTCTGTCAACACTGATGGCAGCCGATGTTAGGATGGATGCCGCAACCAACACGCCAATGATAAACACATATACGTAAGCTAGTTCTACGATGCGGTTACCAATATCAAGAGAGATTGTAATGCACCAAACGTAAACGTAAAGTGGTTGACAAAGAAGACCAACACAAAGATCAGTTATCGCCAGACATCGAAATAGGAGCTTCGTCGGTGGATGAATGGAGGAAACGTTTCGTAGAGCAACTAGGATGAGAACATTGCCCAGAGTTGCAAAGATGGAAAGGAAAATGTTCAGTGCTATAAGAAATATCCACACTCCGGATGGTATCTTCGCTATTACAGATGCTCCATTAGAAGTGTTGTTTGCCATCGGTTTTGAAAACCCCGATCAAGCTTTATGCAAAGGAAACGCCGATTTCAGTTAGATGGAAAGAAAAATGTTTAAGGATATGCCGAGAAATATGTGAACTCCTTCGTAACTACAAATGTCTCATTCGCATTGTTTGCAATTGGTGTTGAAAGCCCCCGATTTAGCTTTATGAAAAAGAAACGTTGATTTGAGTTAACGTTCAGTTTCTTCAGCTGTAATGCTACAGAGGACGGATGAACTTCCTCCCTTTAGCTTGATGTTTAACCTCTCTATCCCTCAATCCTATTGGTCGAGAGCGGAGAGTTAGAGAGTTAATGTGGGCGGGGTCTTAGTGTCACGTGATCAAATGCAGCGATTTGATTGGTCTATGAAGTTTTGTCACTTTACTTCCCCCTCCCATGGTAAAAGATGACAATTGAAGATGTCACGCGACAAATTGCTTCCCGGCCTACCCCTCCCTTTTGTCAATTGCACCTACGTCACGCGTGACACTCTGGGGGCGGAGCCTAAATGGGTTATTTTGGGAGGTCATGGGGGTCATATGATTTTATTTTTAGCCATATTTTTGGTTGCCATGGTTGTATATATTCCAGACTCCTCCAACCGCGCATGACTAATGTGGGTGTTATCGTGTCATATTACATCGGCTTCACCCACCTACTCTGCGGGAGACCATTTATTCGAGTTCACGTCCATCGAAAAGTCTCAAAAGCATTCGACATGCGAATTTTTTATTTTACAATTTATATCTTATTTTTTCAAATGACGAAAAGGAAAAATAATCCCCCCCCCCACCCAAAAGGAAAACAAAAGAAGGGAAAAGTTCTCGTGACACGGTATATTTCTCACGAAAAAGTCCCGTCTGTCAAATGACGAAACGAAAAATAATCCACCCTCCACCCAAAAAAAAGAGGAACTATTATCTTACTTTCTTTTTTTGACACGGTATATTTCCCCTCGAAAAGTCCCAGGGAAAAGAGAGAAAACTTCATCTTATGACGTGGATGGGCTAAAAACGAACTATAGAACAACGTGGATGTGACGTCACCAAAGGGAAAGTCCCGTCTATTCATCGCAACACCATAAAACGCGCAAACGATTCGAGATCTCTTAGTGTAGTGAGAAGAAGCATGGAAGACGGAGCAGATCCGAAGAGAATGGACAACGAAGCAGAGACGAGCAAGCTGACGACCTTGGCGACGGAGATGACCCGCATGCGTTGTACGCTGGCGGAGCTGGTCAGAGAGAAAAGTCAATGGTCCACTCGACTCGTCGGGATCCAAAATCTGGCTCGACAGCTACAAGAAAAAAGGGAAGAGCTCACCTCTGTCACGGAAAAACTAGAAAGAACGCAAGAAACCCTGTCAAGAGCCGAGAATAGAATTACGCAGTTGAGTCTCATACTAGAGAAGAAAGGGGTATCGTCTCAAGAAGCCATCGTTACGCCCGGAGTATCGAAAAAGATCCTCGAGGCGCTCACCCGAGAAAATACCAAACTTAGATTAAACTTGGGACGCTTTTCAAACGAATACGGAAATGGAGTGGATTTGGCCACGGAAAATGGCGAGCTCCACGAGATCATCATGACGTTGAGAGGCGAAAGAAATGGCAGAGAAAGGAAAGTGAAGGAACTCAAGCGTCTGTTGACGGCCATCCAAGACAGAGACACGGACGCCCTGAAGGAGCAAAACACTCGTCTGACTCGGGAGGTGACGAAACTTCAAAGGCAACTGGAAGCAAAACAAGTATTTTGCGAACTTATCGTAACAGAGAATGAGTCTATGAAAGAAAAGCTACTCTCTGACAAGGGCGAAAAAGTGGTGAACGTCGGCCGGTTGAAAGAGGCGATTGGCAGCGTGGCAGAGGCACATCCAGACGTCAGAGACATTTTGAATGGTGTATGGGACGACGCCAGCGACGCCGGCCAGGACGAAAGTGACGCTCGCCATGAAGGTGCTCGAGAGACAGTCGAAGATGGAGAAGTGGCCGACGGGATGACGAAACTAGAAGACGCAAAAAGAGAAACGAATCGTTTGGGTAAAGAATTGGAGAACAAGCAGTCGGTTCTCGAAGGCGAAACGGAAATGCTGAGGAACAAGTTGACAGACATGGAAGAAGAGCAAGATCTCCTCCGAGGCGAACTGGAAAAGGCAAAGACTGAATCGGAAGAAAATGCAAAGCTGGTGGAAAGCCTGCGTAAAAAACTCTCGTCGCTTCAGGGGGATATTTTTCAAACTACTAGACAGCGCGATGATTTTCAAGCACAGTTGAAAGAGGTGCAAGATGAACTCCAACAAACGCATTTGGTCCTCACGAGTTTCGTTAAGAAGGAACGCGAGGCAGGAGGTGATCCCGAGGCGCTGAAAAAGGTAGTCGAGTGCGAACGTGAAAAAGTGGCCAAACTTCAGAGGGACATTTTGCAAACTACGAGACAGCGCGATGACTTCCAGGCAAAGTTGAAAGAAGTGCAAGATGAACTTCAACTAGCGCAGATGGCCCTCAAGAGTTACGAGGACGATTTTAAGAAGGAACGCCAAGAAAAACTCAAGGCAGCCGGTGATCTCGAGGCGATGAAAAAAGAAAATCACCGCTTGGCAGGCGAGTGCCAACGATTCCAAAAGAACTACCTGGACCTGACTCATCGGATTCACCAAGGATACTCGTCGGCCACGACTGGAGTAGGTGCCTTCAGACCTCGAGCAGAATGTCGCAAATCTGTCCAAGCACCCCTCTCGAGGCCGAGAGTGCAAGCGTCCAACGAACTGCAGTGCCCCACTTGCGAAAGGATGTTTCCCAGCCATTTACTCGACGATCACATGAGAGCCTGTAGCAGCTAAAGAGTCAGTCACAAGAAAGAAACTAGCAATTGCATGTCATTCTATTCTAAACATGGTATCGATGAATAAAACTGTGTACTAAGAAAACAAGGATTTCTTTTATTCCAAATCTCGAAGCGGCTACACATTAAGAAACAAGACTCTTCAGACATGCTATGATTTTATTGTCATACATACATACACACATATATAATTCAAGTCATGTCGGTCGCCGACCTACTTTTTACATTGCAAATCATTTCTGCAGCAATAGGCGTGCAACCACAAACGCTTAAATGCGAGGCAGACTCGTGCGCCGGACATGCCGGCGATACGCTCACCCTAGATCCTAGCACCTCCGTCACTCTGTGGATAGCCCCAGATGACGAGATCGTCACACGGGTTCCCGATCGAAATCCCATCGCGTGCCCCGAGAGCAATCTGAAAGCCACCGTTTCCCGTGCACTGCGACTTTCGACGCGTCGAGTACTGCTCCGTCCCATGTGCATCGAAGGACTCGTGCTACAAAAGACTCGCGACTTCGTGTTGGTAGACCCGCAGGGGCCCACGTACTGCGCGCTAATCGTCTCGTCTGCGGAAGGGCTCCTCATCAGGGATATCACTTTCGACAACGGTGAATGCATCAATGCGACGGCATCGGTCACGTATGTGCCTACGGCAGATCGCACCGCTGCCGTCGTACTGAGACCGCGATCATCGCATCTCGATACTGAGACCTCCTTGCAGAACTTGACCTTTGCAACCAATCCCGCTTCCGTCGCCGTGCTTTTATCACCGCCGAGTTGGGGCGAGACGCTACGACTGAACGGTCCCACATTCACTGGACTGCGAGCCAACGTCAAAGGGACGAGATTCGTGGCTCTTCTGGTAACAGGTCGCTTGATACTTAAAGACCTTCACGAGGTGTCAGCTGTCGTCTTGCGAGATCCAGTCGCCGGCTTGGACCGTCCCAGCGTTGGTACTACGGCCATCGCCACCGACCTCTGGCAATATCTGGATAATCGCGTTCTGATGAGACTGCGTCGCGCAAGCGACGACGCTCTCCCGACGCCTGCAAATTGCCGTTCGCCTTCACCATCCTGCAGTCCCAATTCCACGACCCTAGTCGCTGTCGCCTTTTCGTTGGTTGCAATTTTGGTCGTGTGTGTCATCCTTTTGCTAGTTCATTCGTGCCGGTCGCCCGAGGCAGAGGATCTGGCTCCGTATCGCGTTCAGGGTGCTCCTGGTTCTCTTCGTGACCGTACAGGGCCAACGTCCTGAGCCATGCTTCTTTCTGCAACTCAAAATCGAACGGCCATTCCCGGTAGCGTTTGTCCTTTAGACTAGGCTCCAGCTCGATAGACTTTTCAATAAACAGCTTCAAAGCAATGGCTCCTCGTCTTTTGTCATTCATCATAGCCCCTTGTGCTGCTGTCCACCACTTCACTGTGCCCGACTCCACGACTCCCGTCATGATCCAGCAACGCCCCAAAGACACGTGAATGACCCTCTTGTCTCTGACCACTTGGACGTCGACCGACCCTCGCCGAACGAATTTTTGTCGTTTCTTTTCGCTCTTCCAGCCTCTCTTGTACCGACGATGCCGATCGGGATGGACGCATTTGCTGATCAATTGACTCGTTGCGTCGTCGTACACTTCCGTGAGGCGATCAAAAAAATGGGGGTATAACGTGCTCACGCTATGAAGACGTATCTCTACTGCGCGAGCCCTTGCTTCAAAGTCGCTGACGTCCTGTGGCCGCGACGAATTTGGTCTAATCCTCAGATGTAAATCGTAAAAAAAGGAAGAATCCCATGCAGGGTTTCGCCGAACGATGTCACAGAGTACTTGCAACTTTTCGCTAAACTCTGCATCGGATTCGACTTGTTGTAACGCTTTCCACTCTCCCCAGGGCACGTGCAGGAACATGGTCAACGAACGAACGACACACATGCCCAGAGCGTACACATCGTCAGCGGGACCCAACGTCAACCCAGATGGAAATTCTTGTTGCCCTTTTACCACCAGGGCGACAAGAGCCATGGGATCGCGACAAAAAGAAAGGTTGTAAAGTTCTTCCATCGTGGCTTCTTTCGCGGCTGGTTTGGGCAAATGATCTTGATTCGAGAACACTCCCGTCAGAGGATCTACCAGATATCCCGTATACTTTGGATGGCAGCCCCATTCGTTATCGTCTCTTAGCACGACGCTCCTGCCAAAATCGATCAGTTTGGCCGTCAGTTGTCCGCGTCCATCGAGACGCACGCATACGTTACGAGGGTGAACATCGAGGTGCAAAACACCGATAGTTTCCAGGTACTCCAAGGTAGAGAGCAGAGGACGCAGCAATACCTCCACTGGGTCGAAAAGCCACTGCGACAAAAACCACTGTTCGAGGTCGGTACCAACGTTCTCGAAAAACAACGCGTCTACAAAAGACAACTGTTCCGAACATCTCAATACACCCACCTCGTACAACCGAGCGACCGACAGTTTGTCCAATATAGGTTTCATGCGCTTGTAAGCAATAAATTCTCTGTTGGCAAACGGGTCCATGTCTTTGTGCGGCCTTTTGATGGCCAGACCATCTTTGAACTCAACGTAACCGTACGTCCCCCTCGGGTTCATCCTTTCCGTGGTTTTGGAGTAGTGAATGCCGCTCTTTGATATTGTCTAAGTAGCTTCTGACTTTTGGATTCACGTAGTAGTCAAAAGGAACGAATCGCGTCAAATACAATCCGCGCGGTTTCGGTGTACCGTCGTCGGAAGTATTCAAACTCAGCGTCGGTTTTGGGATGGCGCGTATCGTTTCCTTTCGACCGGGACTGTGAATGCCACTGGAGCGGAGTCGACTCAGTGATACCAAAAGGGCTTCGATCGTCGTATATTCGTTTTTGAAGTCCACGTTGGGGTGGACGATGGCAGTGTCTAGGGTACAACCTTGGACGGCATACGGTGTCATGGCTAATGCCATCTTGACTCTATAATGCTTATACGTGAACTTTGCCACTGGTCTTCCAGGTAACGGTCGCATACGCCCTACGTCAATCTCGCGACGTTGTCGAGGAGTGTAATCATCGAGGTAGATAGTCGAACTCGATCGTGGTAGCGTGTACTGATTTCCACTTTTCAATTCAAAGATGGGATGTCCACCCTTTTCTGCGACCCCCACTAACTTAGCAATGGCACCATTCACCACTCCTTCCTCTAGGCTCTTGTTTTCCAAAAATCGAACGGGGCAACGGATGAACAATTCGGCATCGCAATCTTCTGTCAATTTGGAGATGAACTGATCAATCTTCCCTTGTACCTTATTTTTGCCGTAAGCGAGACAAATTTTATCCTTGCTGGGTTCGTACTCCTCTCGGGCAGACAGAGTGATCTTGGTCTCTTCGCCGACTTCTTCTAACACCCTTCGTGTATATTGAGCTATGTGGTCCTTATTGGTAAAGATACGTGGAACAAAAGGCATGATGTAGGGATTCATGGCCAAAGAGAGGCCCCTGTTGCAACTGTTCGCTCTCATTACGCATGCCTGGAGCAACTCGATATCTTCATCCAACAGTGCATTCATTGCCATTCGATCTATAAGCTTTCCATACTCCAAATCTCCCTCTTGACGGATATTGACCTTGAGCTGCAGCACGTGATCGATCCATCCACCTTTAGAGGTCGGGGTAGTCCATTTCTTCTTGTCGAACAGGAAGTTGGGGTTCTTTCGCGTACCACTATTCACGGGCGGCAATTGTTGAAAATCACCGACAAACACCATCCCGATACCACCAAATGGGCGATCGGTTTCGGGATGCCAAAATCTGCCTACCGCGTCCATCGCTTCAACCAACAGTCCGTCGGTCATAGAAACCTCGTCCAAAATAACCAGGCTGGCGTGTGCAATTTTCGGAACATTTGCACACGACAGTGACCGCTGGCTTTTGAGAAACGAACTACGAAAACGGCTGTGGTGCTTCACGTATAGCCTCATGAACGATTCGATCCCTTGTTCATTTTGCCTATGCTCGTTGAGCCAGCCACACTCCATTTTCCTCAAACCAAAGGCACTGTGAACCGTGGTCGGAGAAAGAATCCTTTCCATCTCGCCCGACAACAACTCTCGATTAACAGCATTTAAGAGTTCCTCCAGAGCATCGTATCCGATGTTGACTGCTGCCACACCGGTGGACCCGGTAGCCACGAGCCTCACGCCCTTTCCGTACAATTCTTTTATCACCTTACCCACGCAGGTCGATTTGCCTCGACCCGGTGACCCGGTGATAAACACATTCTTTCCATCCTCTATCCAACCAACCACCTTTTGTACGTACAATCGATCAAAGTTCTTCTTTACATAGTCCGCGTCCAATTCCTCCTCATCGTCTTTCTCTTTCTCCTCATCTTCTTCGTCGTCGTCGTCGTCGTCGTCGTTTTCGTCGTCGCCATCGCACCCTTTCTCGAGACCGCAATCCGCCTCCGTGTCCGAAGGAAAATTCCTCTCCCAATCGTCAACGTCTTCATCCGAATCGAACATCACGGCCGCCACCTTCATGGCTGATTCGATCTCGGCCGCATAAACCGGATCCTCGTGCCACGCTCGTTTCATTTTTGCAGCGAATCGATTCTTTTTGCCAACAGTCGGTGCAAATTCAGACGTGTGAAAAATGGTTCCGTTAAATAGTTCGCGTTAAAGGGCAACCGACCCAACCGTCGAGTCTCGTGATCTTTGCATCGCTGAACGATGGCACACGGATCGTAGCCCAACCGTTGCAGTTCTTGAAAAGTCTCGACGAAACATGCGTTAAAACTGAGATCTTCGAAAATGAGCCATTCGTCGGCAACCAGAGTGATGCCATCCACCCACCTCTCTTCTCGTGCGGCCAGTTCCAACAGGGATCGAAGCGTCGCCTTTGGCGTAATTTTCTCCGACGATTGCAGGGGCCATTCGACGACCACCAGCGCAACCGAATAATCTCCGAGCTCACGTACACGAACGGGTACGTCGTAGTCAAGGGTCTGTTGGATGTGCATAGCCCTTTTTAGACTCGTGGAGTCGTGCTGCTCCAAGGTACAGAGCGCATCGTACACGTCGTCCCCTTGAGCCACCACCAGATGCATACGCGAGGTATCGGAACAGGTTCTGATCACGGTCGCCATTAGATTTCTCGCCGATCGCGCTAGGGACCTCTTGGTACTTCTCATTAACTCTGTAATTTTTTCCATGTCAACACTCTATGTTCTCTATGTCTTTTGGAAAGAGCCTGAAATCACACGTGGAGGCTTTGCACGTGTTGCGCGAGCACACCGATATCGTAGCGTCTTATCTTACCAACAACCAACAGACCAAGAATCGGAATAGGCGACTTGCCGTACTGAGAACCATCCGAGATTTGCAAAAAACGCACGATATCAAGTTGGCACCCGAAGACGCCATTTACCTTCTCAATGTTCCCTTATTGCCCCTTAATAACAAAGAGCATCCGTTGCATCGCAAACACTTCTTCGATCGTTTTAGACACCTGTCTCCAAGCGAACGTTCGGCGGAGGCAAAGGCCTTGTTGGGAATGGATGAGAGTTGGGCGGCAAAAACCGACAGTATGAAGATAGAACAGATCCGCAAATACATCAAATCGGGATTTTTTCCAAAAGACTTGGATCTAGAAGACGTCGTTCACGTTGCATCTCGTGAACTTGCGACATTTGCTTGAATCCGTCATGTTCATGCTTTTTGCTTTGTCCGTGGTGACTGCCGGGTTGGGCGTTTACTACCGCGACTCTTGCACGAATTCTTACGGCTGTCTCGGACATTCGGGTCTCATCTTGTACGTCGAATGCGGCAAGACGCTTTGTCCCGTGAATCATACTGCCGTGGACCTAAGACAATGTTCTAACGACTCTGGACCCGCCAACGGATCGGACACGTGGTTGGACCATGGCTGTTCGCTATTGGGAGGTGGGTGCACTCGACGATTCCTTAAGTCCAAAGGAGACAAGCCTTGGTGCGTACCCGTGGGGCTGGACAAGGATGGCCACTATGCCCCGATGGCGCGTGTGGGCTCTGAGCTTTGCCGCATCCAGTGCGGTCAAGATTATGGCATCTTGGACAGGAATGGGAACTTGTCGTGTGCTTGTCCGCCCGAACCGCCTTCGAACAATTCGGCAGTGGACGAAGCTTGCCAGTCGTACCGTGAAGAAATGGACGTTGAAACGATGAGCAATTGTTTCTGCCAGTCGCCCCTGTCTTGCAACGCGACCAGTTGCCCGTGTATCCCCCGTCAAGGAGCGATGACCAAAACCATTGATCTGCAAAATGGTAACATCGACTTGCGAGCCGCGTATCCGTTTACCGGACTGTTTCCAGTTGTGCCCTGCAAAATGAGAGAAGACGGAAATGAGGTTCAGTGTCCCTCGAACTGGCAACAGGAAAAGTTCTCTGGGTACGGAGCGTTGGCGTTGGCTCAGGGGTATCGATTCCTGCGTCCCAGTTCCAACATGTTCTACCAACCCACGGGCTTGGCAGTGTCGGCGTTGCGACTGAACAGCTGTGTATGTGTACGTCATTGTTTGAGCGAATTTCCTGTGATCTTGTGTCTGTTACCCAAGTGGTCTCGTAAACTAGTGCAATGCATCCCTTCTGCTTATTTGGAAAGAACGGCGGATCTGCGTGGAGAAATACTCCTCGTTGGGGAAGAAGATCGGAAGACTTCCACGATAGCCACGGTAAATGGCATGAACTGGACTTGTTGGAACAGCTCTGGACACAGTTGCCAGATCACGGCACCTCGTCCATTGTCAGAGGCTCCAGTTTGCGTTTGTCTGAGGCCTTGCACCCCGTCGCAATGCGCTTGTGGCTCGCACGGCTTTCGCGTGTTTAAACACTTCGACGTAGCGATGATGCGACATGGTCTCTGTACCCTCTCCGGAAGCGTTTCTGGCAGTGCATGGAAGGCCACCGTTTGCAAGAAAGGATCTACACCGTGTGCTGCCGGTGAGCAGATCAAGACCCTGGAAACCCCGGAACAGTCTCTGTTTGCCCTTGGCTATCGTTATTTCCTCGCTGACAAGTGGTTACGAGCCCTGCCCGTCCAACGACCACTGAAGCACGGAGAATGCCTGTGTACCGATCGTTGTACCGAAGGAGCGCCCTTTCTTCAGTGTCGTCTGGCAAACGAGACCTTCTCGGAATGTAAGACGCCCGTAGAGTTTCCTCGAGGAATCGGTGAGGGAATAGTGCTAGCAAAGGATGTGCCTAAATTAAGCTGCCAGGGCGAAGTTACTGTAACTCGTTGCAACGAGATCAGCTGTAACGATATCGGTTGTAATGTGAAATAAAAGAGTCAAACAGAAACTGTTTGTTTGTTGTTCTTTTAGTTATGAGGTCGGTTGAGTATATCTCAAAGGGTACCGTTCGCTCTGCGCCACGCGCACGGACTGTCTTGACAACCAGACATGTGCAAAAAAGCTTGTTTGCAAATCTCACCTGATTAAGGTTGGTTTTATTTGTTGGTCTAGTTTCGACACACGACGTTAGTGAACCTTTATCTAAGGCAAACAGAGTCTTATTGATGTTCGACTTGATTACTCCCCGCACCAGTCCTCTTTATCGTTTCGTTGATGGCTGCGAGTTCTGGAGCTATTGCGGCTGCAACCTCAAGATAATGATGCTTTCCTCTCTTCTCGCATTGTCGTCTTTGTGATCGTGTTTCACATTCATTCTGGTACATCAGCATGAGCTTTTGCTCCATCTCGTGGCGTAGCGTCACTATGTCTACCAGCAAGTGAAAAAGGGATGTATTTTCTTCGCTTGCATTGCGTTGTTCCGTATCACCTCCACCACCGCCATTGCTCTGACAAGCTTGGGCCTCTGCCATTTTTTTTAGAAGTCAACAGACAAGATCCTATGCAACTAAATAATTTGCGTTGCTTTATACACGCTTTAAAATACTCGATCAAATACTTGTTGAACTACTGAGAATGGAACGTCACCATGAAATCTTCGTTCGTTCAGTATCATGGGGACACGAGACGCGCATCTGTGCACGGCATAACAGATGAGATGGACGAGAATATATGCAACCCAGAAGAAGAGACAACCCGTCCAAGCGGTTGGCTCTATGATTAGGATGACGGCAAAAGCTGCGAGGGATACGACGAGGATTGCTACGTAAGCAAGGAGAGATACGAAGACGCTACAGATGCGAACGAGGGGCGATGCCTGCATCATCAGCGAAGGGGTGAGCGCTGTACTGGCCAAGACCAAGAAGGCAACGATGACGGGGAAAGGATATTCTCGAAGAGTGACCCGAGCAAAGACTTCCGTCCAGAGGCAGGCCGCAAACCGTCGAAAGTGCCGCCTCCGATCGAGACTTTGCTGGAGAGTCGGGTGATGAAAGTAGATCCATGGTCTACGAGGACTATCCAATCCGGTTAAGCGCAGGACGTCACGCTCCCAAACACCGCGAGAGTGATCCCTCGCGTTGTCCATCGAGTGATGCAGCAGATGAACAATGGAACGTATTTCTTCGGTTTCTTCGCGGTTGCCCTTGATCGCGAGTAGAGCGTAAGGATACGCCACAGCCACGAACAACGCAATTGTTCCGCTGACCAGACAGGTCATGGTGGATGAATCGAGGGAACCACGAGCGTGCCGCTGCCAATCGGTAGAGCAGATACGAGACGTGATGGACGTTGCATAATCGACTCGACAGCCGTATAACTGATGGCGCTCCCAAAAAAAGAAGCGTCCGACCACGATGAAGGCACCACCCGTTGCCAGTAGCAAGAGGGATACTATAAATCCCCCTCTAGAAATCACGAGAGACATGATTCCCGCCGACATGTACCGCTGAAGCAGGCGCAAGCGGACAAGACGATCGTCCGGGTAGACTGGAAAGGCGTTCATCGTTATTTAACAGTGTCGGGTAAAAAAGGACATTAACGTTTTCTGGTTTCTTCTTGTTATCGATTCGTCTCTTCATTATTTCGTAAAATGTCTATAACGTACGAGTCTCGGATTCCCTTATCCCAGTTTTGGTGTAAGCTTACGGGCGGCGGTGGACTCGAGACCCTCTACGACTACCTCAGTCGGAATGTAAGGGGTTTGACCGCGCTCGAAACGTTAAAGTTGGAGGCATGCAAAAACAAGCGTTACTGGTTTGAAATTCGACATGGTAAGGGTGGAAAACGTCAAGAGATACCGTGTGGGGTCGACAGCCTGGTTAAGGAAAACGATATAGAGAGAATCGCTTTCGACCTTGGATGGATCTCTTCGAGCGAATGGGACGACAGTCAGGTGTCGTGGCGACTTGACACCTATGACGGAAGAAAGGCCCTATCGATTTTTGCATTCGTCGTCGTTGCTTCTCGAACTGCGCCTCGCCGTCGATTCGACATAACCAAAGATTCCACGAGCTATACCTGGGTGCCTTTACATGCCCTTTTTCCGGATCTGCCGAAGAATGCATCTTTTGTGGGTTGGAAGAGGACCGTGATCGAAGCTGCCAAGCTACAACTGGAAAAGGTGGATGAGAAATACATGTTTGAACGTTTTTTTCCATCCATCTATCGCGATTACGTCAGAGCATTGCTACACCTGCCCATCGCATCAGACAAAAGAATAACACAGACCGTGGATTTTCGCGATGCCGATCCAAAAGCCTTGGAGCCATTATTGGCTCATTCTCAGGCCTACAGTCCGGACGATGTCTTTTATGCAATGGTTACATTTCGCGTCCGGATGATGGTTTCCGAAGACGGAAAACTTTTGGCGTTTCCGCACCTCCCTGCTAGACCAGCAGGCACGATTTTCATCAACGTGTCGCAGAGCGATATCGCTGTTGGAGCAAACATCCTTTCGCTGAAACCAGATATCGATGGACCGAACTGGTGCGTTGCCTTTCCAATAGTAGGTACAATAGACAACTTTGCACTGAATCTAGCAACCTTGAGTCATATGGATCGCTTCCATTGTTCCAACTACATACAGGAAAATATATTTCCGCATTCTCCTAGAAACCTTACCGAGAAGGTCATTACCAGTAATTTCAGCTGGAGAATGAGGTGGGCATACACATTTGCCAAACCTTTGACAATTTGTTATAGAACGAAGCCACGCTTAAGAGACCACGCTTACATCTCGCTCCTTAAACCTTGGTTTTGAAGGACAGACATCAACTCTTTACTCATGTATTCGAATATATCACACCTTTATCTCAATAAACATTCTATATATAAATATATATATATATATATATATATATATATATATAATATATATAATATTTAATTATACGTATATATATTATGAAGAGAATAAAAAAACCCAAGTGGTGTCTTAGATCGTGTCGCTTTATTGACCTTCACCTTTAAAGTGCACCTGCCTAGGAAAAGAGGGATAAAGGCGGGCGCCATCTGGACCGAGATTGGTTTTTCTCTCATCGCGTAATATAGACCGCGTGGGAAGCGGCGTTGGCGGTCTCACAAAAGGATCTATATCGTTGTTCGAGATTGGCGGCGCCGACGGTTCGGCGGGATGACCGGGTTGCTGCAACGGTTGCGATCGGCATCCGATGACCGAAAGCATGTACACCAATCGCACGATGAAGACCATGGCGTTCTTGGCGATCATTGTTGAGAACTCAACCATTCCATTGGTATACAAAAAGATGCGCATTCCCATCAAGATGGCATTGAGTGTCATATGGATGACGTGCAGACCACAGACGATAATCTTTGGCACCAAGCCGTTGTCGGCCAACTGCGTCCGAACGGTGAACTCGAATGCCGACCACACCAGTAATACACAAGCCATGGCAACGAAACCGCCGCGAAAGCTCCCCGGGATATTCCGTTCATTCCGTGATACGGAAAAAATGGCATCAGTTGTATCAAAAGCGTTGAAAATTGCCATCCCGGATGCCATTACAAACGCTGCATCTTGAATGCATCGTTCGCAACCAGTGACAATGCAAAGCAAGAATAGAAGTGGCGTAACGCCGTTGGCTACGTACAACAACGTAGAGTCATGAGTCGAGATATCCGTTGCTCCTAATGATAGGCCTTGAAATGCCACCACCGTCAAGGAGTAGACTAACCAGACCAAAGTGGGTCGATTGACGCGTTGCGATGGTGGTCTGGCGAAGTACCACCAACTCATAATCAAAGATGGCAGAGCGATGAGTGCACTGGCGTAATAATGGGGATCCCTGTGTTCATTGGCAACGTGAGCTGAAAAAATGATGCCCTGTGTAATGATGGCAAAGATGAGCACCAATCGCCCAATGTCGAAAACCCAGACTGCGGTATCCATGACTAACGATTAACCACACTTAGATCGCACTGTTTGTCTTAGAGTTATGACAGAGGACAGCGTGCGTGAATTAGTGTCTGACGCCATCGACCTCACTGCAGATCACGACGACGATGTCGACGCCGAGCAATCTGGTTGCCCCTTGCCCGGATTCGATCCGAACGTCAAATGCAGCCTGTGCAGACTGTACACGAGAGATACCGGCGCTGCGAGATGGAGTCCAGATGGGAACCGGGACGCAACCGTGCTGGATGCAACGCTGTTAAATGAACTGACTCGCAAATTTCACCAGGTCAAGCTAATGTCCCGCTCGTCACTCGTTAGCGCGTATGGTAAAAAGTTTCGCGCCGCGGGTAGGGACCACCCCAATTTGGCCTTTTTGACAGACGTGACAGACGACGAGGTGCGGCGTCATTACGAGGAAGACCACGATGAATGCGCTCACCAGTTTCGCGACCCAATGAAGGACGTCGAACGAACCCTTCAGGGCGTCATGCGCCAAGCTCCCTTGACCTTGTGCGTGGAGTTAAAAAGGGGGCGCAATAAGGGCATGAGAGTTCCTCATCCGGGCCGTGTCCATTCCTACATAGAAACGGCCAAGGCTTACGACGCTCTTTTTCCGAGGACAAATAAAAAGTAAAACTAGATACCACTTTATTGTCTAGAGAACAGACAGTGACGATCGACCACGTGCGTCTCGTACCAGAGTCGCGCAGAACAAGGATCATTTGGGTCTGTCTCAGTCGCCGAGTCCTTGTCGACCGGAAACGCCTCGCGAATTTTTTGCGCCGCAAACGCGTGTCCCCTAGAAGAAAGAAACGATAACACGAAAGCTCTGAAACCACCCGCGTGGGGACAGTGACGCAAGGGGGTGTCCTCGATAAAGAGATCGTATATTTCCATATTTTTGCGTTTCTTCCTTTCGAATGAATACCAGTAACGGCCGTGATCCAGAGTGAACAGCGACAGTCCCTTCAGTAGAAAATCATGCATTTCCGCGACGATGTCATACGTGTCAACCGTGGCCTCTAGCCACCGGAACGAGTAGTAGCCAATGACCAGTTGAAACTTTTCGTAAGGTGAGAGAGTGCGGTCCAATCGCCACTCGGCGTCGACGCAAAATCGCATGAGACTGGTGTCGATGTCGGCCTCGCATGCGATCTGTTGCAGGATGAACGAGCCGTACCGGGTGACCGTTTCCTTGGTGAGATTTTGCAAGTTGACAGCAAGGGAAGTCGGGTAGATCTGCACCTGTACGACCTGTCCCGTCTCCGTGGTAAACGAATACTTGACGGGAGGAAAGTAGGCATTTCGAGAGAATCTCAGTCCGCGAATGGTCAACAGTCGCTCAATGTATTCCTCGCGATTTAACACGCCGTGCAAGACAGCAGAAAAGTTGCAGTTTTTATTGACAAATCCGTTACATCGTCCACCCTTCTTACCGAAGCCGATATGTTGAAGCACGTCGTACCCCGAAGCAAGCAACTCTCGCGTGTTTTCGTTGGTCACTGTAGTGATGTTGACGGACGACGATACGTCGAACGGCAACAACGAACATTTGTCGCGACCATCAAAACAGACAAACATAAGCTTGATGAAACTTCCTTGCGATTCAGTGTGTACAGAGTTCCCGCGTTCAAGACAAGTTTCCTCGCTACCCATTGGCCATGAAGTGGTGCACACAGTATTGACCAGGTCGAGAAACACACTTGCCCGTTGATTGTCTGATAGGCGACATTCTGCATACACGCCAACGTTCGCTGGTAGATACTTGGTCCTTACTGCCATCCGTGGTGTGTGCAAACTTTCGCTGCTACCCCAGATCTTGTTAATGTCGTTGTTGTTCAAAGTCTAATTCAACGGCCTGATATAGAATGCGTTTCAGTTCTTCTGCGGGTGTCTTGTCAATGGTTTCTTTCAGAAAGCCCCCGCTCCCGGAACCATAGCCGCTACTGCGGTCTGGTTGGACGTGTTGATAGATCAAGGCGATCGGGTAGACGATGGCCAACACTATCAATCTCAGAATCTGACCTAAATAAAAATACACGTGTCTGGTAGAGTCTGCGCTTATTTGGGGGCAGTCGTATTGACTGAAAAAGGTGGTAGACAAGGCGTTTCGAGTATCCAGACACACCTTGTCTCCGGGTTGGCATTCGGACAACACTTTGTAGTCCACCAATTCTGCGCACGTCGAGGCTAGCACGATTGTATTTCGGGTAAAGTCCATGTACACGAAGAACACCAGTAAGATCGAACCCACAAATTGTAGCTCCTGGAGAACCCGGTTCACTTCTTGCGACGTCCCTTCTTGCGACCGAGAGACTTGGATGATGAATAAAGCTCCGTAGAAGACCAGAGTCGTGTAAGTGCATATTTCCGCGTGCTTCCCGGCGGAAATTTCCAAAGAAAAGACTCCCCAAAGCAGTAACGCCAAAGCTAGATAGAAAGTAGTTGAAGGTAAGGCGCGGTCTTGATGGCGGTCGGTTGGAGCCTTGAGGGATGATCCTTGCGGGTAAAGCCGGTCTTCGGTGAAAGTGAAAGCAAAGTACACGCCTCCGAAAAAGCACGGGACGAACCGAAGGACAAATACCAGGATCGCATACAGAGTTGCCATGAAAGGTCCCAAGACGAACGATGCACATCCCTCTTGCACGGTCTGTCTCTTTGCGGCCAAAAGAAATGACTCGCAGCGCAAGCGATTTCCTCCAAATCTGCAGGACTGAGCATCCCCGAGCGTATCGTGCACGATACAGTCCACGATCGAGTGACGAAAGTTGTACAACAGGGAGAGTAACGAGGTCAGGGGAATGGAGCAAAGAGCCGTTCTGGTTAAGCAAGCCCAAACGGAGCGGGAGGATGCAGGCAACTGTTTCCTGGACGAGGCAACGTTCGCCACGAGGTAATAAAATATACACAGGTACATCGTTTCGTGAGACACATAAGGTCGAATCCTGTTGGCAAATGCCGTCTCGACAATGAAGACGATCGCATTGGAACAGAGAAGAAAACGAGCAATGGCAACCTCTTCATCGAACATACCTTCGTGTTCTCACCCCAATAGAGTGTGACCACGGGCTTCCCTTCAATTTGGGTTGGCTTTCAGCATACGGTAAATAACGCACACCATCCACGAGAAATGTACCCTTGTCGGCAAACTGTACCACGCAATACGGTGGCGACGCAGGCATGCGCACGGGACGGAAGGCTGTGAACGTCGGACCGTGATCTTTTCTAGGGTCTATGTAATCTTCCAGCTCGGGATACCAAAAGAGCTTGTAAAACTCGCGTCCGCAGTGCTCTCCCGTGTTCTGGATGTACGAAGTCTTGCGACTCTGAGCTCCAATGGTAGCTAGTATTCTGCGAAGTGTCTGGATCACGTATTTGTCCGAGTGACCAATAATGACGGCGTGTCTGTCACTCTTGCTGGTCGAGGACCTTGCGTTCATCAAAAGTCTAGCTTGAAGTTCCAGAAAAGAGGTGCACTGAATTCCCTCGCATCGCATCTCGTCGTCTTCCACCTCGATTCGCATGGTCAATGTGCCTCGTGGGTCGCCGCCGTTGATCAACACCTTACGCGCTACGTCGCGCCAGCAAAAACATGGTCTCATTTCCGGGCCTCGAGAGAGAGCTTTTCGTACCCCCTGCGACATTTGAACGCCTTCCATGATTTCCACGCCCGGTATGTCGAGTACATGCAAACCACTTATCGAAACGGCCACGTCGATTGTCCCGTAAAGAATCGCCGGTTTCCATTGGAATGCCATTGGTAACAAATTGGTCGGATCGTGGGAGGCATGGCATTCGTATTCTGGTAAGTCCGGTGGTAGACTCCAGCGATAAAACAACTGAACTCGATCCACGCTCTCGTCGGGCAAGAGTCCCATGGTGGTGGCGGCATCAACGGCAAACGTATCCACCACGGGCCACGAATTGCGCTCCTCGCGTTCTTCGACAATGTCCAGTAGACGACAGGCACTCATTTCTTGCCCGTTCCAGATAGGTACCCACTTATGAAAGTCGATGAAACGCAAAGGGATCCATTTACACTGTGAACGTTCCACTACCAAGACACGATAAGAAGGATCGAGAAATACCTGCCACCCACTGCTGAAAGTTATGGATTCAGTGGCGACGAGAGCCGCCATCTTGAATTGCTTATTTGGACGATGCGATGCAGCCGTGAATAGGGACCGCGTCTTGCGACATCGTAGAACCTTTGTCGATTATGGGACGACGGACCGGCTCGGGACGTTCCGCTGCCGAGATCAACCCAATGGCACAATCCGTCGCTTATCGGCCCTGGGCAACCGGTTTGCTCGATTGGTCGAATCTTCCATTGCTCAAGTGGTGTCAGAAGAACGACAGCGCAAAGAAGCGCTTGTCATCCACACCTACGACGAGTTCGTGGACTGCCTTTTTGAACGAGGGGTGACCGTGGCGAGGGCTACGCTAGACCCGGTTCACAGAGGAGACAGCGAAGGGAGGATGCACATGAACCTCGTTCGCGATGCCATTTCTGCCCTGTGGACTTTGTTAGGTGCCCAGGGGTGGCGTCTGGAACCGTTCCAGTGGCAATACCTCCAGAGTTACCTCCTGGGTATGTTCAAGCGACTCATCGGCAGTGAAACCAACCGTTACATCCACGAGGTCTTGCAACTATTGCATTTGGCCACGCCCGAGATGACAACGTACGATCCCAGATTTCCCGACCCCAGAGTCGCTGACAGGATGAATCACATCTTAGAGACTCTGGGCCGAAAGATGGCTGTCATAGTACTACCGAGACGGAGCGGTAAGTCTGTTGCCGTGGATCTGGCTATCGCCTTGACCATGTGTTATGCAAGAGAAGACATGTTCGTGTTACTCATGGCCATCACCCTTGACACGGCTCGGTTGCATCTTGAGGCGGTGTATCGCCTATTGGAACTGATGATACGCCTGGATCTCGTTCGTGACGTGCGATTGTCCAAAAACGATCGCGACGTTACCCTCGTATTCGCGAGAGAGAAGAGAAAATCGACTTTCCACATCATTGCAGGAAAACCAGACGTGAGTATAATCGTTGTATTTATTTTCCTTATTGGTATCAATACCTAAGTCTTTTATCGAGTTAGTGTTTTTCCAAAAATCAGAACAGACTGGATGGCATTTCCACAGCCACAGCAACAGCAACAGCAACAGCAACAGCAGCCGCAGAATTTCTCGTTCGATCTAGACACGCAACGTGCCGATCCATACAAGCGAACGTTTGTCTTTACCCTTCCCAAGTGGGAGGGGTGGAATGTTATTTCGTTGCAGGATCCTTGTCTTCCCTTGGGTACCTTGTTACTCATCGAACACTGCGATGTCACCAGTGCTGGAGCATGTGGTCATCCTTACATTTTGAGGCACGAGGATGGCAGAATGGTAGGTAAGCGTCTTACGTACGTGGGTAACGCTAGCGTACCCAAACCGCCCCGGTTTCCCCAGTGGGCCGAATGGTCACCGCTCGTGCACGGCTTATGTGGTCTGGATGGTTTCGAGCGCAAGACAACCACCGGTGGCATGGAAGCCCTGAACGAAGAACGTTTCTTTGCGAGCGAGTGGTACATGACTTTGTCCGAGTTAGTGCGATCTCAAGAGGACAATAAGAGCCCATATAAGGTTCGTAGATGGCAACAGCTTTTCGAGGCACACGTCCCTCCTATTCTTCGCCAGAAAAACACCATAAAGTTTACTAGCGT
This sequence comes from Porites cylindrica, assembly GCA_964035525.1. NCBI lineage: Eukaryota > Metazoa > Cnidaria > Anthozoa > Scleractinia > Poritidae > Porites > Porites cylindrica. Next base: position 2,732,953 of record OZ037786.1, read on the forward strand.
CATGGAATGTCTCAAGAGACGATACTTGGAATGCCCTCTGATTAAGATTCGCTCGGATCACGCTATCATGGATCTGTGTATTCACCTGCCACCATTCATTCGCGACGAGGAAAAAGATACAGAAGCGCCGCTACAAGTCGCCGTGACGGTGAGTGGGAAGCGCATCTCCTGTGTTTGTTCTCCCTTTCAGTTCTCAACTAAGTTTGGAAGACTTGACGAGTATCACAAAATCTACCTCCATCCCTCAACAGAAGGACTGCCATTCGAGGAGATTTTTCGGAGATTTCCCATCTCTTTTCATCGAGACATGATTGTCTTCCGGTAACCACAACAGCAATAAACGTAGCGTAAAAAGAGTTGAGTTATCACTGCGAAGATGCAGTGGACATTGTTGAACTGTGCCGTTGCTGTCCTCATATCGCGCGTAAATTTCACCGAGTCCGGGCTCGTGGAAGTGGACCGAGATGGTGCTCTATTGCATTTCACTCCTGTGTCATCCAGTTCACATTGGCTGCTTCCCTGGTTCCCCAACGATACCCATCTAACGGTGGGACCGGGAACAGTGCTCGTCACGAGAGGGGAACATGACAAATCAATATTCATCACGTTGGTTGGTGCCTTGCCACCGCCTGTCGAGGTATCGCACATCTCGACATTGGTTAGATGCGAGTTGGGATGCGACGCCCGCTTGGAGGCAGTGGCATTCGATGAGCAATGTCAAATCGTTGCACCACCCGCCTGTGTTCGATTAATTCCAAAATTCAGACGTCTGGTGCTTTGTATGAGAACCGGTGAATTTCTTACCGATTCGTCCGTTGGTCCACCCTTTGTGAGCATCGACAATGCCGTCGACGCAGCGCGACTCGTTGAAAAAGAACCTTACATTGTCACCTTCGACTGTTGAACTCCTCAATGAAGCGGCCGTGTTACCTGCAGTAATAGATGATTCGGTAGGCATCATTTCTTCATCGGAGCTAGACATCGATCCTTCCTCGCAACCACTGGGTTCTGGAACTTTTGCCACCTGCTTCCCGGCTCTCAAGAGGGCCACGCTCAAGTGCGCAGTCAAGGTCTACAAGTATATGGATTACGACCAATTCGACAGGGAGTTGGTAGCCATGTTGAGATGTAATCGTCATAAGAACGCCGGCGTCGTGGAACTTTGGTGGATTTGCACCCCACCGCCAGGGACGACGGGTTTGCCCAGACTCGTGATGCCTTTGGTCGAAGGAGTCACTTTGGGCGAATGGGTGTCGCGTTATAGCAGGCGTTCAAAGCCAACCACCCTCAGGGTTGTGCTGCAATTGGTAGAGGCCGTTCAACATCTTCACGATACCGTGAATATCGTGCACGGTGACTTGAGTTGGAAGAACGTCGTGATTAACGTTGCACGCAACTATCATCTGACTTTGATCGACTTTGGAAACGCCCGAGACGCGGCCAAGGGAAAACGACGATTGTGGGTACACGGAAATTGTTTTTTTTCTCCGCCGGAGGCTTTATGCAGACGCCCGTGCGATCAGACCACAGCCGAATTGCACGTTCTCGGCGTCCTCTTGATATGCATCGCTCGCGGCAGAACTCAAGGATTGTGCGAGGCACCTCTAACGTTCGAAGACGGAAGAGACCGAGGTGAAAAGAGCGCCATATCCTGCCTTGTTCAATTTTGGGGAAGGGGGAGGTTGTATCCGTACTGGAACGATTTTCTTGGGATAACTGGCGACGTGTTAGAGACGATCTCAGGAATGGCAGGCGCGACTTTATCTGACGATATCGGTGTGATAGGATTACAGTTGGCTCATCCAATCCCTGACTCTCGCCAGTCTCTCGCAGATGCGTTACGTAATTTAACTAACTTGAATACGATTGGTCAATAAAGAATATATAAGCGATTGAATCTGTATTCTTATATTTTATTTTTGCTTTGAACGGCAATAGAAAGGAGCAAGCATAAAAACCGAGATGAAAGTTGTCCATGGAGCACCTCCATCTTATCGGGACGAGATGGATAAATTGAACGTTCGCAAGAGCGTTCGACGAGATTTGGACAGGGGTTTTTCCGTGGCCATAGATTCTCGTTGGGACGATTCTCTGAACGCGCTCGTCTTTACCGTAGTAACACCGTACGGCGAGAAATCGCAAATGACCTTGACAAATTCAGACGTGCCTCGCCGTATCTCCAACATGTGCCCGGTGGTTCAAGATCCGACCCTGCTAACTCGCGACCCGTCTACGCCAAGTGAGCTACTGGGGCAGTTTTTTCTCGACCCGACCCGAGTGGCGGAACACGTCAGAAAGCGAGGCATCAAACCTTACGATTATGTCAACAAAGCCATTCATGATATTGAGTCGTTACCGGGAGGTTACGTCGGTGCTCAATCGAGCGGAGAATGTTTGTCCAAGTTCGACTGCATGCAAAGGACGGCCACTGCCGTCTTCAGTTACGACATCGCCAAGCCCAAGTTTGGAGCTGACGGTGCCAGCGCGGCCATCATTACTGGGGATGCGGCAGAGGTGTGGAACTTTTTTGGATTGGCCAAGATGCCTTTGCAGGACAGTCTACTAGAGGTATTTTGCAGCGCGATTGGCGTCAAGCCGGATGACTCGTTGGAGAAGCGGATCAACAGCCCCATGAAGCGTAGCAGAGAAGTCCCGCTATTTCAAGTGACCGATACGAAAAAGCAAGGATTGGATTTCACCAGCATTACAAATTTGGTGGTGCTGACGATGAACAGTATCCCTTGTATCTTAAACGACACTTTTTTGAGGCAGATCAATACAGTCTTGAGCAGCGTCTATCCTCTGAAAGAAGAACCAATCGTGCCCGGTTCCATCTTTCACGCCGTTAGCGAGAAACATCGCGATGGACTCGGTCAAGATCAAGTGACGACACTGGGTAGCATGGTTACCCATGATCACTTCAATAACACCATGAGGCTTGCCCGAGAATCGAAGGGCCGGGTCGAAAGTTGCGTCAGTTACCACCGTCACTTGGCATGCCTTGTTTGTGGACAAGATCTGACCTCGAACGCTTCTTTGCTTCAAGAGGTTACCGATCCTAAAATGATTCATTGTGGGGTTGCCGTTCACAACGCGGGTAAATTCGTGACGACCCAGACGAAGGCTACTCGCCGATCATACAGCCTCGACTGCGTTCGAAGAGTCAAAATTCTGGGCAAGGACTGGCCCCAGTTCGATAAAGGCCAAGGACGATTTGGAATCTTGACGAAGGACGAGACCAAGTGTATTTTTGAGCGCCCTTGTGTGATCAGCGAATACCTCCGTCCCATGGTGCTCCCTGATATTGGTAACCAACGCAGCAAGTACGACAACGTGTCCTCTACGGTGTACGTGTTGGTCCCGTTTGATCGACAAGCCACCTTGGAGCGCTTGAAAGAGGAAGGCGTTCAAGATCCGCAAGCGAGCTTGTTGACGCTTCACAATGTCGTGGAATGCATCGTTCCCATTTACTCGAGTTCTGAGGGTTTGGTAGAGTACCGATGCGAAGCTCTGGCATTTCGCGGCAAACACACCATCTCGGTACAAGCATACGGAAAGACGCCAATGGGAGATGTTCCTCTCTACGATCCAGAGTCCACCACCAAACGATTGTCCATAGAAATTTTGGGAGAAGATGGCAAGGTGAGACTGCACCAATACAAGCACCAACTGGAATACAATCGAAAGAGATACTTTCAGACCCAAGGGACGATGCTCAGCATCACCAATTTTAAGCAATACAAGATCCCCGCGCCCGAGGGTGTAAAGCCCATAAAAGAGCGCACCAACTGGGACAAGTACGGTTACACACTGGTCGGCGCCTTGGCTGCCAACTTTACTCGGGCCCATTATGCCGGTAGACCTCTATTACCTCCGGAGCGCTTGCAGTTTGGCGTCGTTTCAGACACCCGGGAACAGAAAGCGAGGAGCGACAAGCGCAAGTTGGATGCCGAAACAAAGGAAGAAATTGTTCGATTGCGCCAAGCCTTGGAGAAGGAACGCGAACGCACCTCTGAGCTATCAATGGAGTTGAGAATGGCCGATCTCAGATTTGAATTAAACGACATGTGCAACCAAGAGGAAAGGAGACGAATCGAAGAACTCGAAAAAATGAACGAAAAGATTCTTGAAGACTATTCTGCCCTCGAAAATACCAAGAACGAGCAAATACGAAACCTCGAGGCAAGTTTGGATGCTTGTAACATGAAATTGAAGAAGCGAAAGAGAGTCAAGCGACTAAAAGTCAGACCAACAAAGAAACATTTTAACAATAAAAAGCCTGACGTGGTCAAGGTACACCGACAACAGGAGGGGCCTGTTCTTTCGTGGTTACCAGAGTATGATGCAGCAGTATTAGCAGTGTAAAAACAAAGAAAATCAACCCAAAGAAAAATAAAAACGACATCATTGAAGGACTTTGCTTGACTTTATTGCATCGCCCTCAGTCTATCTAATCGAGAACATAACAGTTTGACTCAACGACCAAGACGAACAATGCCTTAAATAGTTACAACAATATTTTTTTCTGAGATCAAAATAAAACATCCGAATAATAACTGAACAAAAACGCTACGAACGAAACTCGAATGTCATCATTTTCTTTTTACACCAGGGATTGAAAAATCTAACGTGTCATTAACTCAAAGAAACAAGATGACCGCTTCCTCGGTCGTCTTGGATAAGAGTCTCTTGTGTTACTTCCACAGAGTGGTCGTCGAATCCGGCTGTGTCAAAGTCACTAGGTCTTAACATTCCCAGAATATTGTCTATGCGATCCATCGTTTCTCTAGACGGTGCCTCAATGTCAGTGTCTCCGTCGGTCGGCTCGACTTCTTCTAGTTGCTTATGTCGTTTCAGTCTCGCGTATCCAGGTCGGTCTGAAATAAGTGCCGGTATCCTTGCAACTTCAGAGAGAACTTTAGACGTTTCGCGAATGCCCGTGCTGTGAAAAAATCTGTCATAGCAAATGTCATACAAAGAATCCTCGTGGTGCATGGGATGAATCAATCGAAGCGGCCTAAGCAAATGTTTGCGATAAATCTTTTTAACGCGGAGCATGTTCTTTCCCTGTTCTTGTTTTTTGCCCTTGCCTACTCTTCGACGTTTTCTCCTCGGAGTGGTCATGATTAACAAGTCAGCTGTCCCGATCGCCTTAATGCTTTGAATGTGGTCTTGACCTTGTGGAAGAAACGATCAAAGTTTTCGCGCTTGGAAATGCTGATAAACTCCGGCGATTTGTGAAAAGCATCGTATATTTCCTGTTTGCCAGGGCACCTTCCATTCAAGGATTCAACATACTTGACGATCAATGTAGTGTCCTCTGGAGGCCATCTGCGTCGAAGACGAGGTCGGCGAACGCCAGGTAGAGACGTCGAAGACAGAACTGATCCTGGTGCCACGGAGACCTCCGTTGTATCAATCGCCATGGTTGACGGATGGGGTGGATCTGGAACAAAAACAATTGTCGGAGGCTCTGAAGTTTGTGGCGACACGGGCATCGGAGGCTGTGGGGTTGGTAATGACACCGGTGGCGATGGCTCTCGAGACGGTGCACTTTCCCTTTCGGTGCTACTGGTTGCAGTGCCACTAGGTGTGGTCATAGAATGCATCCCGTTGTCTTCTTGTTGTATCCCTTCTCTAATGCGTTGAATGGTGGTGTGTGTTCGCGCTCCCAGAGAAGTCAGATCTTCTCTCATGTACCAGATAGCGGCAGTCTTTTGAGAGTGAGCCAGCAACTTTCGTAGGTCGTTATCGGCAATGCATTCGCGACCGGTCTTGCGTCTCTCTTCCTTGTTTGCCTCTTCCACCATGGTTACGATGGCTTTTCGAAAGTCTGTGCAAGTGACGCGAGCCCCTTTTCGGACTCCCGACTTCCTCCACAGTTCACTGACGCGGTTTCCTATTGTACCCTGTTCAAAGGGCTCTCCGTCGATCTTGAGAAACAAGTGTGTCTCCTCCGGAGAGGCGACAACCGCGGGTCGTATTTCTCGAATATAAGTGTCGATAAACCCGTGAAGCCTCTCGTCCATCGTGACGATGGCCGGTCCGTCCATCTGCCGCTTATGTTTTGGTACAAGCATAACATAACAATCCGGGTAGTTGACATCTCGGCGGGCATGTTTAAAGTGTTCCAACGTGGCCGTTTCCAGTGCTTTGGGGCGCGTGCCGCACGATACTGCCAGGCGGGCGATGAGATAGTCTCGAGCTCGTGAAAAGCGCTGGATCCCTCGACGGTTGCAGTCCGCGCCAAAGAGAGCCTCCGCCTCGGCCACAACGGGTGATCTCAAAAATGCTTGAAGGTCTTCTCGCGTGATGCGTTGCTCGCACTCCTGGAGATAGTGTTCGTTGCGCAGCACCGCACTTTGTTTCAGAATGATGGATCGCCATCCCTGGAGCTTTCCAGTGATCTCATGCAGGACGTCTACGGTTTCGTCCGATAGCCACGGTGTTCCATCGACGAGACAACGACGTTTCTGGGTTTGAACGACAAATTTCAAAAACTTCTTGAAAGAGCCCATGTATGACATCAGGGTACCAGCTGTGATGGACGTTTGATTTTCGAGACGCGGAGCCACCCATAGATTCCACACGGCTCTTCCTTCCTCGGTAGCTATCACTGCAATGTCTTTGCCTCGTGGGTCCATGTCTTCCAGAATCTTTCGCATTTGACAGGCATGTTGACAGCGAGTCTTCTCGTCTTTAAGACCCTCGTCGATACTGCCCAGATGATCGTAAAACTTTACAAGGAACCAATGACGATCAGAGGTGATGCGTTGTGACAGATAGAATGCCTTTGCACCTTCCCCTGGGTAGTCTTCCTCTTCGTCGCCATCGTCGTCTTCGTCGTCGTCCGATTCTATACGAACGGATGTTGCCGCCGATGGCGGTAGCTTATAAGGCTCGTATGGTAACGACATCTTCATAACATCGTCCAACTTAATATCGTTTCTGATTTTATGTTTGTTTTTTAGATGGTTTCGCAAGTAGGGCGTGAGAAATGAGCAACCTTCCACCGGACACCAACGGATCAACAACCGATTGGATCCCTTCGTTTCCTTCCCCTTGCTGACCATTTGCGCGATAGCGTTCGCTTCTAGGGGATCAACGTCCTCGCGGTGTTTCTTGGCTTTCAAGTGTCGCGGAAGGTCCCCTCCATAATACGTGCAGTCGGAAATTGGACAGTGAAGAAACTTGTGGTGTTCTTGTTTACTCATTTTTGGCTGTGCGAGCTGACTAACTGCTCGTTGCGGGTGGTTAGAATAACTCGTTCTTCCCCGTTTTATCTAGTGGTAAAATCTACGTCACCTAATACGTGTTAAATTACTATTGATTCTCCCCGCATGTCCCTGACATACCAAAATTACGACGCAATGGATCAACGCAATAAATTGCGCGATTGACGTCGCTACCTACGTAAATCTGTTACGTAGAAAAATGTCCCTATAAAAATACTACCAACAGCCTTCTTCCGCACATCATGGCGTATGCTGACTCGCCGATACCGATAATTCTATTCAATTCAAAGAGGCTTTTCCATCATAGCAGTAAATTTATTAACAGCATGTACTGTATAGAATACCTTATTCGATCCTGCGTAGAAAATGTCGTCACCGATTCCCGATGTTCCTTCTATTCTTTACTGTGGCATCCCGGACGGAAACGAAGACGCCAAGACAACACTTCTCCAATCTGGGTCTTTACAGGCGGGCTTGACGCGGTTGGTGGATGCCAGTGGAACTCTTAGGACTGTCAGTCACGAAGACCACGTTGCTCACCGCGAGGTTTATGTCATCCAATTGGAGTGCATGTGGCCCAACGGAAAAGCTAGAGCAATCTTGGATCCCAAGCAAGGCACGACGAGTCTACGCAGCGACGGTTACGACGTTGCAATTCAGAACAAGCTTCGAGGGGGCTACCGCTTTGTGATACTCAACCCGTTTAAAACAGTGTATCGCATTTCGTTTTTATCGCCAAAATCTTCCTCGCCAGTCGTTGTTGCCTCGAGTTCAGACACGGATACTTCTTTGTATCGAAGGCGAGCAAAGAACGATCCACGAGAACCTCAAGACGAAGTGGATGCTCTTTTGTTAAAGCTCAATCCTTCTCGTAACCCTATAGACGAGTTTTCGGTCGAAAAGGTCGCATTTAGTTATCGACGGGATCAAGTCTGGGCCAAGAATCAGCTCGTTGCCATCCTCAGACGAGTGTGGAGAGATAATCTATCTGGACAGGAGTACTGCTGGAAATTCGTTCCGCTTAAGGAAGAATCGGTTCGTGATATCAGCCTTAAAGTGCTTTATTGGTCTTTTGGTAGGAAAGCTCCCAGAGCCGAGAGTGGACTCAGGGCCATGCACATCGCTTCCCAGTTGAATCAAGATGACAACACTACGATATGCCTCAGACCCTCTCATCTTCATCTGACAGGCGCAGTTGATCCCACAACTTTAAAACAGACTGCAGACAGTTTATCGAGCCTCTTGGAACAGATGCGACTAGGGAATGGTGTATGATAAGTTAAAAAAGAACAATCATGACGTCCATTGTGCATTAAAAGCTTTATTGTCTTGTCATGAGCTAGTGCAAAAATTTATTCGCCGTCTTCTCTCGTTCGTTTCACACCTCTACTCCTTAGTCTTGTTTGTCTACCATCCTGTCTTAGAAACTCTTTGACTGTCGATACGGGGGGTCCTAGTCTCAGAGATCGATATCTGTTCTTGACTCTATCCATCCACTGATCCGTAAGCGCTTCCACTTCGACTTGGACGGCCTTTTCTCGAGCATCGTAATTGCAGCCGTGAATGACAGCGCAACGATCTTCGATATCTTGCAGCTTTCCCGAACTGGCCAGGTATTTTCTTGTTAGGTACCTGGTCTCGTGTTGCGGTGGAAAAGTTGTGGCTATCTCACCTTTGACACCCAGGGTGCTCGGATGGCCCTCACGAGTCATGGCCAGACTGGCCGTGATAAAATCTTGCTCTTCTTTGGGGGGCAGATCAAAGCGAGCAAGGTGACCGCCTTGCTCCGACCTGACTTCGTCCAGTTTGATCACGTCAAAAGTAGATCCCTTGCCTCGTTTGTTGAAGCACAGCACCGTTTTGCGGTCTGTCAAATTTTCGCGCATACAGCGAGAAACGAATTGTCTGGGTAAATCTGGAGACGTAGCCGTGGTTGTGCAAAACAAATCTTGGAGTCGGGACAAGATAGATAGATGGAGCCACGCGCCCGAATCAGTGCCGTCGAGATCTTGCTCGCATACCAGTGCGTCGGCCACTGTGGTATACTTTATGTCGATACCCGGCAGGTGCGCATCCTCGAGCGTTTTCAGTAGCCTTGGTTCTTGGCTTGCATTGAACGTCCAATATTCGATGGAATGGCCGGCACTGGGTCTAGAGTCTGGTGGAGTGCAAACTTGTCGCAATCGTTGCGCCGTCTCTTCCGTTATGCCCAGCCGGAGTATCGGCAGCGCTTGGTGTACATACACGGTAGAATCAGTCTTGTAAAATGGCAAAAGGATTCGTGTCGGGTCATTTGATCCCGCGACAGTTTCGAATGTATGACGCACTAGGACTTCTATTATTGTAGCGACTAGTACGGCACACTGGTTCATCTTATGCACCTTGACATATCCCCTATCCTGCATGACATTCCTAGGATCTTCGGAACACTGTAGCATCCAGTTGCGCATCAGCTTTAGCCGAGCATGGTTAAAGTCACAGCTCACTTGAACGGACTTGGCGTTGGGAATAAAATTGGCGATGACTTTGTCGGCATAACGGGATGTCCACTTGTTGGGGTTAAGATGACTCAAAAAACCAAAGAACCGATTCTTGTCGACTCCGTAATGACTCACCTCCAGCGTGATCATCTCGTTCGAAAACCTCGGGTCGTGCGTGCAGTTGGGACCTAGTTCATTCACTACCGTCGTGATTCTATTCTGAATATCGTCAGTTAACTGAGTCACGAGATTCATCATGTCCAAACCCATCACAACCTCTGCGGCCATCTTGGCATCGAAATTCAGTTGAAAGAACGATGTGCCATGTGCGGCATCTCGCGAGCGACCTCCTTGATGATTTGTACTAGTGATGACGTGTATTCCGTCACGGGTGATGGATTTCGTCATAGCTTCCACGATGTTTTCAATCTCTTTGGCCTCGAATGGGATACGTCGATCATTGAGAACATCGCAGATTCGCGTGTACGTCATGTCTGGTACGACAAAAACTTTGCGGCCGTCGCTGGTCGTCTCCAAATTAGCAGGATTTATCAGCGATCTCGCGAGGGCACTATACGCCGGAAAGAACGGGTTCTGATCCAGACACTCCATCGTGACAACTGCTATGTAATCTGCGGGACTGGGGCAAAACACCTCCTGGATACGACGCACCAATTCGTGGAACGGCATCTTCTTGAGATCGTCCACCACCATCTGCATCATGCGCTGGTTGTATTCGTCCAACGTTTCCGCCGAAGCGTTGTGTTCCTCCCAAGGCAATCGGAAAGTATCCACGCATCCCATGACGGTTAACACGGCTCGATGGTAAGCCAGCATGCGAACCAATAATCGGATGTTATCGAGACGCCGACCCCGTCCTCCAAAGTTGGCATCCAGGTGCATGGCGTGAAATTCTTGGTCTATTACTTTGAACACGAGTTGTTCCATGTTATTCAGATAGTCGACATCCTCGAGAGTGCATCCCACGAACTCGAACATGGATACCAGCGAGATGGCGAGCATTTTGAAGATTTCAAAATGTCCGACCTTGAATTGATCCATGCGCTGAAAAATGTCCCTTACCGATAGTCGATCGCCGGTGGCCGTCGTGTTGTTGATGGTGTGAATGATCATGCGATCGCGCAACGACGGACACAGAGGCAAATGATTAGCCAAAATGACGAACACGCAATCAAATATGACGTTTTGCACATTCTGGCGGACTTCTTTCTTGTCTTTGGACAGACCCCTATACACGACACTCATACCCGAATCGTAAAAATTTTTTAGTAGGGTGGCCTTCTCGCTGCCATCGGTCTTGAGAGAGCCCGATTTTTCACTATCACCCAATTCGTTTACGAATCCGACACCTTTACAATGCATGAGAGGATCTTCGTTCGTCGACTTAAGCGAGGCAGTGGTAACAGAATCCATCTCGCGAACTACTCCTTGAAGACACAATCCATCCGACTCGCTGATGCCGTGCAAGACAGACTTGGCAGCCGTTGTCTTCCCCGTCCCTGCTGGTCCCTGCCATCCGACCCATATGTTTTTTCCGTTGATGATGACACTTGACGTCACAGCCAATCGAAGCTCCGTCATCTCGACTTTTAGAGTAGCATGCGTTGCCGCAGAATACGACACGAAATCGTTGAGCAACAATCCGTCTGACATCTCGATCTCTGCATCGAATGGATTGTGAACGGCCAGTATGAATTGCCCGGTGAACTTGTTCTTTAGACTGTTCAAGTGTAGTGCGTGGAAATTGCGGTGCCCATCCAAAAGGGTTGCGTACGAACCAACAAGCGACTCCAAAGATTTACCCATGGGCTTGTTTGGGTTTCGCACAGCATCCTCGATCAACTTGCCGGTTAACTGGGCAAAAGGTCCTCGGTAAAGTTCCCTGACTTTGCTGCCCGGTTGGAACGCATCGGCTAATTTTTCCAAGAGGTTACGAATGTCTGTAAAAAGTGGATACTTGCGAGTAACGTCATCGATCATTCCTTGACGTTGAATCACGCCACCTTGTACGTCTGTTATATCTCTTACCCCTTCCTGTCTCATCATCAAGCTGTATGCTTCGAGCTGGCGTTGCATTTCATTCATATTGTCCAGCGATTTCTGGTCGATGAATTCTCCCAAGAACTGCATGCCCTTGTCGATCACGTCTTTGGGAAACACCATCGTATACAGGGGACTAGCGAAAGGCCCGAGTAAGTGCTCTGCCAAAACTCGCCAGGCGATGCCACTCGTGAAGTCCAATCGAAATCGAAACGACGCTCCCTCTGACGTCGGACCGAACAGACTCTGCCAGTTGTGCCTATGGGCCGCATTTTGCAAACATTCGAGAAGAGCTTGATTTTTGATTGTGAGCCTCGGAGCCCCCGTGACGTGTTTGATCGCACGAGCAAACTGTTTCTGATCACTTGAAATGGCGTGTTGAATCTGTGATTCGTCTAGTCCGATGTCTTTGCCATTGAGAGCGATCAGATCTCTCATCTCTCTGTAAGACCGAGCCATGCGAAACGAATGCTCAAAAAGAAAGGGCCCTGACATCAGGGTGAGAAATCCTTCGGCAAATTCCGTCGTGTCGTCTGTGTTCAAAAGCGCTAGCATGGTGCGTCTCAATTGGTTGTAATGGCATCGTTCGAGTGGCTCGACCACATTGCCATCGGTCTTGTCTTCATCAAGGTCTTCAGCTTCTGTTTGAATGTGACATACTCTGTGATACGTCATCAAAAGTCTCTTCAATTCGTTTAAGGTGGTGTAAGACCCGACGACCCCGGCAGCATCTCTGCCATTCGCGCCCGTCGTAGAATTTGCAAGTCCCTTGACGGCATCGAAAATCGACGCTTCGGTCTTTAAGACGTCCAGACACAGCGGGCTAACAAACAATCGTCGGACATCGAGATGTTTGGCATTGATCATCATGGCCAAAGTCAAGCACGTAGGAAATAACTCGTCAATTGCCTGCCTGTCAAAGCCAAAATACAATACGTGTCCGGCCACGACCTCCTTGCGCACTAGTAAATTACCCGGTACGAGCCTTTCTTTTTGCTGCACGAAGAAACAACATTTTAACTCTGCGTTGTAAAAGATTCGATTGATCATGTAGAGTAGCATATACAGTTCCAAGATTGTCCTGTCGGTTGTATCGGGCGAGATCCAATGTGTGTAATTGCTGTCGGAGGCGTTGACGTCCAATAAGAGGAATCGGAGATCATCGTCAAATTCGATCGGTCTAGTGAGAGGAGTCGGTGGCACGAAGTTGACAGAATTGATCGGAACATCCTGGCCAAAGAAACGAACAGGTCTTGTGCATTGTGAACGCCTGCTCATCACTTTTCACTGTGGATAAGGTCCTTATCGTCTATGACCATTGCAGTATCTTTCTTAAACCTTGAAAATCAAAACCGACACCAAGTGGGTTTTGTACAACTCCAGCTTTGGGTCATAATTTTACGCGAGGGTACTGGTTTTTATTCCTTGGACCGAGTCATGATGACTTCAGGCTCTATCTTGCCCGACGATGGAGGTGGACGTGTATGCCAAGGGTGTACCGCATCAGAATGTGATTACATCCTCACCCTTTTTACGTATTCTTGCTACACCGATCGGCATTCGTTCTTTCGAGGCGATACGTTGTTCCTGGCCGCTCAAACACTGGACCACAAAACTGTGACAATCGAATTCCCCCGAGTGCCGTACCGCTTGTACCTCACCCCTTCAGACTTTAGAGACATCCAAAAAAAAGGCGGTGTTCCGGATGCGGAAATTCGCTCCTGTATTCGGACCTTGGATTCTTCGTGTTCCGATGGTCAGGAGTTCATCGAGGTACGGGTTTACTCTCGAATGAGATACTTGAACGTTTACAAGCGACTGGTGGAAAATAACCTAACCCTGGCCATCGATGGGGCCCATGATGCCTTGAACGGTCTTGATGCAGTATTGAATCTCGGCATCCCGGGAGCATGTGCAGTCCTTCGATTTCGACGTTCAGCCGCTAAAGTAGTCGGCGAATCACATTGGCTTGTCGAAGAACCTGCAGACATCTGCGTTCACGGGGTCTCGCCACGGATGCCCCTCTTTCGAAATGTAGTGGGCATGGAATGGAATGACGACCGCACCTTATCGATTGGCTTTGCAGACGGTACTGAAAGGAGAGTTGCGACTCTTGAGATGAGAGACATCCTGTCGAAGATAAGGCCTACAGTTATCTTGGTCCGCAACAAAGATATCACCTTGCAGCAAATTGGCGAAGGTGCGCCAGGGTTGTTTTACGCTCTATTTTCCTCGTTGCCACGTTGTCTACCCGAATATCCCAGGGCCCATCGACCATTTCGTCCAGGGCTAGGGGTCTTTGTGTTTGACGTGGTGTCCATAACAGGACTGAGTCCAAACGTCCCACTCTGTCGATGGGTTGACGCATACTTCTCTCAGAGGTGGTTGGAGGAACGATGGAATGTAGCTGTTACTTTGCGCACGACTATACACGACTCTCTTGGTGCATACGAGGCATTCACGGCAGCCATGGTCCTTCGCTACGCTTCTACTCGCACGGTGTGCAAAATGACGGAGGCAGCACGGGCGCCTTACGAGGGAGGGCACACGATAGCGCCTCGACCAGCGTACCTGCTTGAACAACCTGTAGCGGAGTTTGACTTTGTCAGCATGTACCCAACCATCGCTCAGACCATCAATGCTGGTAAAGATACGTACACTCCAAGTGGCGGGGATTGGAACCTCGGAGCAGTGGGTGGATTCACCATCACTCGCCGTGGCTGTCTCGCAGACGCTTTGACGGAACAACTGGAAGAACGAATGCGCATCGTAAACGATCCGGCCATGCAGGGACGCGCCCGTTCTCTAAAACAGACCATCAACGCCATGGTAGGTATGGCGGGAAACAGAAAAAACCCTTACTCTGATACCAGAGTTGCAGGCTGCATAACGGCCACAGGACGACGGCTTTTACAGGCATGCCATCGTGTAGTTGCCGCCGACACGCTGGCTGGCTATACGGATTCTCTGTTTTTGAAACTACCCTGCCTATCCAGCAGTGAAGATCCGCTGTACTCTTGGATGTCACGTTCGGTCGTCGCCGAACACCAGGCTCGGTTTAAAACTGTCATCCATAAAGAATTGGAGAGCATGGCACCGACCGTTGAACATGGAACGGAGTCTTCTCTGCGGTTCGACTGCAAGCAAATCGCGATGGCCGCATTGTTCACCGGCGCAGCACACTCTTATGCTGTCGGCCACCTGATTTTTCAAGACGGCGCCACTGAAAATCCCCTGGTGGACATCCAGGTCAAAGGGTCCCTCAAGTCAGCGGCGATGGAATGTATCCGTTTATTTTACGAAGCCCTGGTCGACATCTGCATTGCAGGATATTTTTTTCTGGCAGACGAGAACTCTTCGCATGTGCACGAGATTAGAAAATTGGCCGCACTCGTCCCCATCCGTGTCATGACGAATACTGGATGGAAACAAGCCGTCAAGGTGACGACTTCATCCGAGCCACACGGTATGACCAATGCCATCGTACGTTATGCAGACGACACTGAAAGTCATCATTGGTTTCTTCCCGAGGCACACGTAGACAAACTTGTCGAGGTAACGCACGTGATTTGCCCGGATGAAGTTTGGTCTTGTGTGGATCGACGTCGTTTGACTATTGTGGCGACCTTAGAGACGTTTTATCGTCAGTTGTGTCAGGGTCGATTGCCTCTTAGTGCCTATGCCACGGATAAGTCGGGGCAGGTATTGGTCAAGTTGGACGATGGTCAATCCAAGTGCGTCCGGTTATGGGAAGCAGCAAGAAACGGGCTACACCTCGATTTGGAAAACTACTCTAAGCGATGGATGGAGAAGTGCGTCGAGAATATCAATTGTGATATTTGTCACCTTCCTCTGATAGATGCCGCTCAGAGTCGCTATGTCTCGGGACAAGACGAAAAGGACCCGGCATTGTTGCACGAATCCTGCAGTCCGGCCCATGCACTCTCACTCGATGAAGTTGCCTCTACGCACTTGTCGTCGCACATCAAGACTGCCCTATCCGCGATTCTTGTGGCTGGTTCAAACAATGCGTTACAAGCCGTGGACCGCTTGATCGCTTTACGCAAGATGGTAGAGAGTGTTTCCGTATTGGAAATGTTGCCATCGGAACCCTACCAGCAGATACTCGAGCAAATTAAGGCTAACGTGGCCGATGGCAAGTCTTCGAAAGACTACCTGGATAATCGCCAGGCATTCTGCTGCATTCCCGATGGCCAGCACTCTTGGTTCTGTTTACCCACTTTGCCAAACTCCAAGACCGTTCTCGATCTTCTTTACCGAGCAATGCGAGTCGTGGTTAGACGTGGAAAGTACGCTGGTGACGATGCTGTCATGAAAGCGATCGATTCCTATCCTGCCCATCGTCTGCGCGTCGCACCTCCACCCATCTTGTTGGCGGATGGGACAGCCCCCTCTCCGGCGTGGCAGGAAGTCATGAACAAATCGGCAGAGTCTGCTGAATGCCCAAAATTCATAACATCCACTCCATTTCATTGTCAAGTATGTTATGGGGCCTTTAACCTGGACATAGGCGCCTGTGGTCACTTGGCCTGCAAAACGTGTTCCTATGGATGGAAAATTTGTGTGATCTGCAGAGTTGAATGGCACGGGTGGAACTTTTCTCGAAACACACAAATGAACTACCATCCATCCGTGTTTCCACTAAAGGAATGGTACGAAGAACTACCCACCACTAAATGGCGCGTATACTGTGGCCCAGAGGAACTGATCTACGACTCTTCTACGAGACACATCATAGCTCTCGCTCGCGGTGAAGCACTTAGCTAAAAAGTGACACACTATGTATGCAATTTTCAACTGTAATAAAATGGGAAACTTGCCCAACTTTTTCTTCTGTTTGCCTTCTTTTGTAAAGAGTCTATGGTAATTACAATAAGAACAATAATAATAATAATAATAATAATAAAATAATATATATATATATTATGTATATATATATATTATATATATATATATATATATATGCGCACGCTCGCTAGCTCGCTAGTTTGAGCACTCTGGCATGGCTTAGATGTACCACATGTGTGGGACATTTGGGGTGGCTTTTTAAGCTTAACCTCCATCCTAGACATCAGCACTGCACTGATGAGGCCCAGAAGGCCGAAACAGTACTGTCTGCAGTTAGATATAGCTCTTTGGCATTACAAAGCTTTTGCTTTCATGTCCAAATTGAGCACTCTACTAGGATGAGTCATTGCCGCTAGCAATTGCGCACGCTCGCTAGCTCGCTAGTTTGAGCACTCTGGCATGGCTTAGATGTACCACATGTGTGGGACATTTGGGGTGGCTTTTTAAGCTTAACCTCCATCCTAGACATCAGCACTGCACTGATGAGGCCCAGAAGGCCGAAACAGTACTGTCTGCAGTTAGATATAGCTCTTTGGCATTACAAAGCTTTTGCTTTCATGTCCAAATTGAGCACTCTACTAGGATGAGTCATTGCCGCTAGCAATTGCGCACGCTCGCTAGCTCGCTAGTTTGAGCACTCTGGCATGGCTTAGATGTACCACATGTGTGGGACATTTGGGGTGGCTTTTTAAGCTTAACCTCCATCCTAGACATCAGCACTGCACTGATGAGGCCCAGAAGGCCGAAACAGTACTGTCTGCAGTTAGTTATATATATATATATATATATATATTGTATTATATTTCATTCCTTATAAGACACAACATGTTAACTTAAGATAAGAAACTTGGCATTTCATTACTTTTATTTCCTCCGCCATTACCGCACACGGGCGTCTTGTGAGGTCTGCAAACAGTATGCTGGCTTTTCTTCTATCCCTGGTTTGTTATAATCTGTGAGATTACGAAAATTACCCTCCCTATAAGTTTTTGCAATTCTCTTAGTAATGTCGCATTGATTTCGACTGGTTTGAGATGTCCGTTATTTGGTCCGCTGCTAAAACGTAACCCCGGTAACAGAGACTCGGGTGGCTTCGGTGCTGCGACTGGCCTCTTTGCCTCGCTGTTAGACAGAACAAGGAGACGTTTTCTTCGATACGGGAGCACCTTTCTAGATCGTCGCTGATTTTTCTGTCGATACTGCGGCGTCTTTTTAGGTTGCCGGTGATTTTTACTTCGAGGCTGAAGAACCTCCCCAGGTCTTTCCAGGGAAGACGGCTCTAGTATCACGCCCCTCTTAGATCCACTGTCCGATTCCGCAACGTCACCAGTACTTAAAGGAAACGGTGAGAGAGCTTGGCGCCGAATGCCTACATAGACCAAGGATCCAATCTTACTACCATCGACCAAATACACTCGAGTTGGATTGTCGATAGGGAATTCATCGAGGTGATCCATATTATACACTGTACCTATGAACGTCATGATCGTTTGGCTTCTCATAGGAACATTTTTGATTGTTCAAGTGCGATCACCGGTCTTGACGGAATCTGTGTCTCCTCCGTGGAATCTGCCTAATTGGGGAATTTTGGTTACAACTGCAAAAACAATATTGGTGCCAGAAGGAGTCGTATTAAGCACACTAGACCCAACACGCGATAAGACCTTTCGATTACATCGACGGCCACCCAAAGGACCAAGTGACTATGGATCTCTCCGAGAAATGTACAAGCTGTGATACTCTTTTCGATAAAATAGCCAAGACATCGAGACTTGAGGTTATTCGAGCCACTACGACTTGGAGACAGGAGTGCTGCGTGGGATTTCTAGATCTCTCTAAGTTGTCGATAATACAACCCCTGGACATCATGGCATTGAATCATACAATACAATCCTTACAGTCATGGGAACGGTTTCGACTTGTTGCCTTTACGAACGACAATCATGTAAAGTGCTTGGGGATCATTCACGATCGAAGATTTACCGAATATGAGTCGTCTCGAGACATGACAGATCCTCCACCAACTCCTTCTTGGCAGCGAGGAGAACCACGCATGTGTCTGTATGACGAGGAAACGTTGGCGGAAGTGACACGCAAGGTGTCCAAAGGGAACTTCATGTTTAGCGTCATTCCAGGAAGCAACCTAGGAACGATAACTTGCCAGTGCCCTGTCTCCCATCCAATGTTCGACCTCACCGCATGGATTAACGAGTTGACTCGACTGGGCAAGTATCGCATTCAAGGAATCTGGTGCTTTCTCAATGTGAACGTGCCCGACCACAGTTTCCACGTGGAGGTGGTTACCAGTTGCGACGAACAGAGACGGGAAAGAGAAATCCAGCAAAGAGCTTTTTGGAGACGGTTTCCCTGGCATATCATTTGTACAATAACCCTTTTCGTGTTAACAAGGTTATTATGGAACGCGCAATCGATAATGCCCTTCTGGAAAAAGTCTTAACTTACATTCCCTTCGTGGTCTACGATGGAAAAGCAAGATCGTTTGTACTCTGCGTTCATCGAGGATACGTGGATGCGACTGGGTTAGGATTGGAACATCAGCACGTGCGTTTTGCCAAGCTCCTTTCGGCCGTTGTTAAAGGTCGAGACATCCAAGCGGCTTGGCAAGCTCTGGAACACAGCGAACGTCAAGCCCTCCACCTGGCGTGTCCGGAGATGACGATCGTCGAGACGGATTGCTCTGTGCTAAAAACCCGACTCTCGTCGAATACAGAGGTACATCAGTTGGTAGCGTTCTTTCAGTTCGTGGCCTACGAGGGACATTGCGACATGGCCCTCATCGGCCGGACTTGGCGTGTACTACAGCTAGTTGCCGCTGCAGTAAAAGGGGGAACTCGGGCTTTGCAGTGGACGACGAAAGCTTGGCAGCGTCTGACCACCGAAGAACAAGATTCCTGGACAAGACAATTTGGTCCACTTGGTCATGAACCGAAAGAGATGAAGAAACAACTGAAGACATTTTGTTCTCGATACGTCGACGATCATCCATATCTAGACGATCTGGCTATTTGCGAGAAACACTACGATCTCTTGGCGTTCCATGCTCTCGTTCAAAAGACCATAGGCTCGGTACCCAAAATGACACAGATACCCGGGGTAACTTGGGCAACCCGTCGTGCCTTGAAAGCGATCGTCGACAAGGACA
Source organism: Porites cylindrica (assembly GCA_964035525.1). Classification (NCBI taxonomy): domain Eukaryota; kingdom Metazoa; phylum Cnidaria; class Anthozoa; order Scleractinia; family Poritidae; genus Porites; species Porites cylindrica. The sequence continues at coordinate 2,752,761 of OZ037786.1, forward strand.
ATGTCCCATTCCCTCTGGCCGTTGTAGCCCTCGTCGTCGACGATGGGGACGTCGTGTCTGCTTTGAGAGACTACCTTGGATACTGGCGGGGAAAAGAATCCAACGCGGTTTTCAAGAAATGGGATGGCGAGTTCTGGCAAGGCAAACCAGCTGCCGTCTTTTACATTACATCGGTGATACAGCGGCACGCCCGTCTCAAGAGCAGTCATGTGAGGCTGGTACAGCTTGATCAAGCGAAACAGGGAGAATGTTGTCCGTGTCGAACAGTGGCCCTGTACTGCAAAGACTGCCTGGAACTCAAGTCTATCCCAAACTTTTGCCATCCACCACCGGGTCGATCTATCGCATTTGACATCAATGCCGACCGAGTCGTCTGTCAGATGTGCAAATCCACGCGCGTCATCCAAGTACCTCTGCTCAATCCTCTAAACCCATCCACTACCCTATCCATTTCCCACCCCGACCGGAGCCCGTTACACATTTGCAATGGATCTCCCTTTTGCTTCACCAAGACCAGTCACGTTGGCAGTTGCAGAGCATGCGAAGGTTAACTCGCCTCTTTTTTGTTTTTGTTTCTCTTAGTGTATTTATTTGAACAACAGAAATAAAATCGAACGCAAACAAAATATGTCGCGTCGTCGTAATCTTTCCTTGGCCCTCCTGGTCCAGCGATCTCGATGGCTCGTGACTGCAAACTCTGTGTGCAGTAGCCTTGCTCTATTGTGTGCTGTGACCTGCTTGAGCTTGTGTATCTTCTGGTCACCCGTGTTTTCTCCACGCCATCGGTATCGCGCTTGCCTAGTCTTTCAGATCCACCCGTCATATAAAGGGACGGTTCGACTACATGCTTGTTCCCACAATTGGTCATGGCCACTTCTTCCGACCTCCGCCGACGTCCCAGTAGAAACGAGTACGCGGATTCACCTACCGACCACTTGGTCAACCCTGCATTTTCTCGGGCCGACATTTCCAAGCCGTGTGGCAGGTTGGCATTACGTTCCGCTCGTAAACGTTTCTTCCATGAAGTGCTTGCTGCCTTGCAAGACGGTGCGACCGACGTTCCGAGAGTACACGTTCAAGCCCAGCTCTGCTTTGCCTTTTTTGTGATTGTAGCATCTATGGGGATCATTTTTATCGCGGTCAGAACATCGCAAGAGGAACAATGTGTCAACCGGTTTGGCGACTACGATCGGCCCTGTCCTCATGATCACAGCGAATGGTGTTACCAGCGAGTGGACGTTTACGACAGAGTGCTGTTCACGCGCGATCTCAACGGTTATCATTTCGAAATGAATCCCAACTGTAGCACTGAAGCACCAGAGGACGATACGATGAAATGTCGCGGAGAATGGTCTTTCTCTCGAGAGAAGGAGGTAGTATGGTACATGCGCAAGTACCTTAACGTCACCTCTGATACCACGAGCCTCGTGAGTCTTCCGGGACTAAAAGATAACAATCTCCGTCTAATGGCCATGCGTTGGATTCCTCGTGCGAGTGATCCCCAACGATCAACATGGGTTTTTTCGTCTGCGGCGATTCCGCGGGACGACTTTCCGGAAGCGGAACTCGTGATAGACGGGACGGTGGTGATCGGTCAGATTGTCGCTTCCAACAGGTGACTCAAAGAGTCTGTGGCATCTCCGGCAAAGTGTAGCGCGAGTAGATCCCGAATCCATGCGATGCACAGCTGCAAAATGGTCTCGCTGGTACCCCGAGCAAAGTACCGGCCATCAATGACTGCCACCACCCCGCAGCCATCTACTGCAAAACAAAAGCCGTTCACATCTTTGCGATCGTCAGCTCGAAAGAGATTTGGCAAGCACCTTGCATCACATCCGATGCTATTCAGGTACAGGCGAAACAGTCCAGACACGAACACGGCTTTGAAGAAGCGGTCGCGAGGATCACTGGATCGCAATTCGAACACTGTCTTGTTCGTGACTTCGGAGATGGAGCGGTCGTATACCAAGATATCTCCAGGTGGGATGCCAATCGCGTACATGAGTTTTCTGGAATCGATGTAAGGTCGAAAGATCCGCTGGCGACCGCGAGTAAGAGGGTCTAATACTAGGTCATTAAAAGTATCAATCAAATGCCTGTACTCTGTATCTTGCAAAACCATGCCTCGCAGATTTCGGCGCAAGCGGTCGCACGCCGCTCGGTCTGTTGCCGGATCGATAGATGGTAGCGGTCCAGCTCGACTGCTTCGGCTGCATCGTCGCGCCAACGCGTCGATGATGTTCACAAGGCGAAGAAGGAGCCACTCATTCACCCCTTTGCAGGATGTGGCTTCCCTCCGCTTGCTAACCACCTCTTGTATGGCAGATCGAATGTCGGACAATTCTGCCCGTTCTTCTCGGCAGTCTCTTAGAGCCCTCGAAGACATAAGTTGACTGCGTGCCGCTTCGATGCTTGGTGCGGTGCAGGGTGTCTTGGAATGAGACGACCGTGCCAAGTTCATAATATCGGCCAGGTGATCGGGGGTGCCCAAATGGTCGAAGAGCCGATCGGACGTCGGAAAACGGCAAGAGGAGCTAACGTCTGTCTTTTTGTTCGGTTCACTGGGTAGGTCGGGGACCAAGTGTCCTGTATCTGGTGGCAAGGGTGCCAGTGACGCAGCGAGATGCGTACAGGAGACGCCAACGATTTCGGCCTCGGGTGAGAAGGCATGGTCAAATCGACACTGGGTGCATGGAATGGGTGCAAAGACCGACCCGGTGGGCAAGCAACGCTGCGTACACAAAAATCCTGCAGAGGACATGGTCGTCTTTAGCGTTGTAAGTAGATCTTCATCTGAACGCCAAAAAAAATCAAAAAGTAGGCGTTCGGTCACCAGCGAGTCCAGGTCACGGGTATTGGCTGCCCGTTTCATCGTCTCGGCCACGAGCTTCACTCGCTCGAGATGTTTGTCGTCGACAAACACTTCCATGACCAATACCTCGATAGCACACAGGCAGTACAAGACGTTCCACTGGAACTTGACGGGACATTCATCAAACCTGTCGACGAGTTGGCGGCGACAGTCTTGTAGTTCGCTCAGCGCAAGGAAGATACCATCGCAAGTCCTATCGCTGTCGAGAATCTCCGTCACCGAAGTATTGCATTCCGCCGCACGGAGCCTGATCAATTGCAGGGCAAACAGCTGGTCTGCCAACACGTCCGTTATGCTCTTGAACCAATCGGCCGTCATTGCATTAACAAACTCGGCTTGTCATACTCTACTGTAATATTGTGACCACGGTGCAATCATGGCCACGGCGTTGGTTCCACACCCGTATGGACCTCATGCAAACCCACGGACATACGCAATGGTGCCCACAAAGGATCCCCTGGGATTCGTTCGAGCTGACAACGACGGAGTATCGCCCTTTGCCAGAAACAGCGCCCTCCTGTACAATCACCGGAACGGTCGCGTACACGGGAACCTGATCGGGTTGTTACGGGGCGGTTCATTCGGTCAGGGGGTCGACCATGTTCAGTATCAGTATAGCAACACGGTGACCCTAGACGAGACGACACCAGTCGATGTTACTGCATTGCCCTCGCGGATCTTCTTTGGAGCGCTCAACACGTATGATGGATATCTGGGCCAACACAATGACTTGCGATACCCGTTCCCGGTAGTCATGTTGGATAGTCAAAGGAGCAAAATCATGTGGCAACATAGACAATACAAAGAGGAGGTATTGCCTCAGGTCACCGTTCGGTCCATAGTGCCCAGTTTGAGAAACAGAGAGCAAACTTGCGAGATTCACCTACAACAAATCGGCGGTGGCGTCGAACTCACGATCGAATCTATCGTTCACGGAGATGATGTGAAGGTACAGAGCGAGATACTGCGTCGCATTCTGCAACTCGAGCTAAGCTTTGCCATGACGATGAATTTTCACATGACAAATGCCTTGGCTACAGCCCCTTCGCTTATTTGTCGGTACTTGCAGCGAATGTGGAACGAAGCCGACGACATGCTGAAGGGGACACACCCGAATCCGGCCAAGTGGGTCGATCAAGTACTATCGCGGCAGTTGCTGTCCTTCTGTCCGTCTCAAGTCGGCAGGGTATCCAAGCGTCATCCGATTCGTGATTTGATCAATAGCTTGAAGATCACCTCGCCCGCAGATGACAAAGGCACGCTATTTTTGGCCACCACGTCGACCGTGGCCGAACTTTTGATGGAGAGCAACGAGACAATGCCGTTTCCCGAGTCCCAGCGCGTTTTTTACCTGGAAGACGACCGTTCGAATCGCAAGACCTTCAAACCTTTGCAGTCCTTTCCTGGTGTTGGCAAGATAGAAGAGTGGCAATTGCCTTTCATTCAAGTGGATGGTCAAAAGATACCCATCTTAAAGATGCCCGATCTACCGGACAAGAAAGGTGTGAACAGGTCGTCCTTTGTCAACTTCGTGACCGCGATGTTTGCAACGCCCATCGGATATGCCTTGAGCCACGTTCCAGATGTCGCAGAATTTCGCCAGGTCGATTTCAACGCAGTGCGAATGACGGTATTCGACAAGGGCGGTCAAGACGGCGAGATACAATGGCATCGAGACATTTTGTGTCGCAGTGGCCTCAACGATCCAGCGTTGTTCGATCCTCAAGAGTACGACCTCTCCATGTTGTCGCTAGAGGGAGGCGAGGCTGCGGCAACTGCTTTCAGGGAATGCTTCAAAAGTCAAGAAGAGTACGACAGAAAGGTGTTCTCGCAAGCCGGGATAACGGCTCGCGACAGGGAATTCAACCTATGCGTCTCCAATCACGTCTTGTACGTGGGTAGATCTTTTGGCAGAACCATTCCAAAAGACGGTGTATTCTCCGGCAACGACCCGCATAGTAAGTTCAGGGCGACTGGAATCGATGGAAACCGACCCCTTTGCACGGTTATGGGGTATCTGCAGGCTGCACGCAGTGCCATTGCCAATATGCACGACATTGACAAAGGTGCCGAAAAGGTGTTCAAACCGTACATCGAAGCATGTCTACGTATCCCATTCACGAAGAAACTACCGAAAACCATAAAAGATGACCTCCATATACAGGACAAAGCCGTGCTCGACTGGGTGACGAAAGTGCCAAACCTCGACACTCTTCTATTGGACGAGCTACAGAAAGCCGAGGTTGGTACGATAGAGCCCTCTTTGCTCGTCATCCTGCTGGATGTTTTCAGAGGCGGTGGCATCTCTAAGTGGATGAATGTGCCAAGGGTATTTTTTGCCATCCTCGAAGCAGCAAACGTTGGTGCCTTCACGGCTTCTCTACACACGGGACTGGAATCGCTCTCTGCCATCGGCTCATTTGTGAGTTCTACCAAATTCCAGCAAACGGTCGAAAAACTGAGAGACGTTCACTCCGCCATTGGCTCATTCTGTCGTGATACCATGGCCTCGTTTGCAGTCGAAGACACGAACGTCAACGCTTACATCTTTTACGAGTTGGCGACCGTCGTACCAGTAGCCCAGAACAAAGGAGAAGACGCCGCAACCCCCCCAGCCAAATTATGGATGAGGCGCATGTTTCTCGAGACGGTCATGAACTTGCTCGCAACTCGCCTGTACGCGATCGAAACAATATCTGTTCCCGAATCCCTCCAATTTTACAACTACTCTTTTCAGCTTCAGGTGCACGGCAACAAAAAGCGATGCGAGACCTATTCCCAACCCTTCCTTCCTGGGGGATTTTACACGACTTACCAGTACGATGAGGACGAAAAGACAGACCTTGGTTTTGAAGACTTCACGGGATGTCATCCGCTTATCACCAGCAAACCAGACGGCGCGTTCGGCGAAGATCGAAAGAAAAACTTTTATCATTCTCACGTTAGCCGCCACTTTGCGGATTTGAGACAAATGTACGGCGTCCCTCTCTGCGAGCGCGTCGTGGCCGCCCTGGCAATGTTGCGTCCTCACACTCCGGCCAACGCACTGACAGTGCCGCGGCGTGTACAGACGCACGCTGCCGCCCAGATCGTGAGGTACGGAGAATTCGAGACCCATCGCATTGTACTCATTCGCGGTGATAATCCCAAGGCCCCTGTTCAAGATCTGTACTATGGCTTCATTGCTGTCGCGGCACCCGTGCTCACCTACAAGAAATGCAGCAACGGATGTACCGCTCTGAACGTTTTCATGCAAACGGCACCCGTTCTTCCCAATAAGAGCGCCACTACCATTCAGATGCCTCACTACTTTTGTCGAGGATGTATCAAAGGCATGGGAAACCGCATGGCCAACATACAAGGTTGCTTGGACAAGAAAGTAACGTTGCCACCCAAAGTGTTTGAGGAGGAGGCGTTCGCCGTGCCTATACCAAGTTGCTTCGGCCATAACGAGTTTGGGGTCCCTTACTTTCCCATCGACGGCGTCTTTGGACCGAGCTTCTTACAGAACATGACAATGTGTGACCGTCCGGACCCTCTGCACACCATGGAAGGGGCTTACAGTTACAACCCGATGACAAGGGCCAATGCTCCATCGGAAATTGTGGTCCTCAACCGCCGTCTTAAAAACGCCTCTGCAGGCCAAGTGCAGTTGCCTCCCTGGTCGAGTGGGAGACATTCCATGTCAAAGGGACACAACGGACTCCTACAGCGCTTATCGAAGCTAGCCGTCGTAAACAAAGAGGGTATGAAGCCCGATGCACAATGGGCACCTGGTACAGCAGATGACTATTTGAACATCACACCCAACGATCGCATGTGCATGTTTGATCGATTCTATCACCCTGGCCCCAAGGGTCACGAGTATGGGCAGAAGAGTCGCAGCATCCTGGGCGAGAACAGTAACAGTTCCCACAACTGGACTCAGACACTAGAGACGCATCATCGTTCCTTGAACCAACGAATCGAGCCACTGGATCAGCGCGGCTGTGAAAGGTTGATCAACGACATACCTCTATCAAACGGTTTTGCGTATTAAGCAAAAGCGGGGAACGAAACAGCAACGATTCAATATGAACTCAGCAGAGCGCTTGTTGGAACACGCCGCCGATGAAGGGGTCGAAGTATTGACAAAACTCAATAGAGATGCCGCAGCTAGCTTGAGCTTGCCCCGTGCCATGGATGACGCCATATCTCGGGTATGGCCCACACGGAAAAACCGGATCACGCACGACATGGTTGCCAGCAACTTTCTCCATCTGGTGACCAAAGTTCTTGTCTACATGCAGATTATTCTACTCCTACACGGACTCGAAGCCGTTGGTCGTAACTGGGATCACTTGGCCAGCATCGACAAGATCTTTCTGCCCACCTTTGTCCAATTCGGCGTCTACCTCTTTATTGTTTTTGTCAGTTTCATTTGGGCCTGCTTCTCCTTCACTGCTGAAGGAGGCGATTCAAGACTCTTGGAATACGATGAGCTGCATCGATTGTGGCGTCTGTTCTATCACCTCTTCCCGCTCATCTTCTATGGCCTCGAGCTGTTATTCATTTACTCCATCATTCACTGCCACTTGAACAATGCTCATCGTGACCAAGGCCTTTGCAAGGCGTTCGACACAGAACGCATCACCGGTGTGTTGGCTCTAGTGGTGGTTGCAAATATCCTGCATCGCGTCCTCAATTTTTACCAGATATTCAAACATACCCAACGACCAACGCGGCGAAAGATCTTTAACTCGGGAATGGGAGGCGCAAATGTGCCTCTCCTTAGTGGCAATGCCAATACTCGCGTGCCGACCGCCTCTCTGCAACCGACAGCAAGACTAGCCCGCGTTCCTTCTGGTATGGGTCAAGTTCCAATCCCAGGCTCCACAGTTCCCACTCTTCCAAACACGGCACAGTTCCCCGACACAGACGCATCCAATTATGCTTTCCCAGAAACTAGTTACGAAGCAGCTGCCAGCAGCATATAAACATATCCGTGATCCGCAGTTACGTATAGTGGACAAGTTTTCGAAGACGAAGCATGGATCGCAACGAACGAGAAGAGAATGGACCTTCCTCCATCCAATCGTGCATGATGAACTTAGAAAAAGCACGCCGTACGATGCATGAATCAGCGAAAGACGCCGTAGAGTTGGTCAACAGAGCTAATTATTTGCTGGAGAGAGCAAGATGCTCTAACGAACAACAAGAAGGAAGATTAGAGGAAGGGATGGAGGAACTATCTTTGTGCCTGCCTGGTCTGGATCAAGGGTTAGCTGTGCAACCTACGCTGTCACCGCGCAACAAAGAGCTCCAGAAACCTTCTCGTCGAGGTGAATACTGGACTTTTGCCATATTTAATCCACTGCAATATATTACGACAAATAATGTGCCTTGGGAGAGTCCAGTTGTATCACTGGGTGGCGATCAGGGATACCGCGCATGTCTTCAAATGTACGTGTCCAACAAGGAATCTTGGCAGGGAGGAACCCTCGGTGTTGGTCTTCGTTTGAAGTCTGGTCCCTATGATGCTTGGCTCCCATGGCCGTTTCCTGGCAAGGGTGTCAAGGTGGCCATGTTTCGCATCAACGGAAAGCAACCTTATGTTATCTCGTTTAGTATACCAAAGCTTGGAAGGTATGGTATCCGCGAAGCCAAGTGTTCGCATTTTCTGTCCATCCAAAATTTTATGGATGACACAGACCTCGTGGACAAGAAACCCCGTCCTAATGGGGAAGACGACGTCTTGCTCATCGGTTTCGCCGTACAAGAAGAAGAGACGTTTTTCCCTACGTCAGAGAGTATCCTTGAGCAGAGAGTCAAGCAGCTGGAGCAATCGATGCAGAAAGTGGAACCAATTGTCGACGACTTGTACAACTCGAACAGACGGTTGGCTCAGCAAATTTCCCGACCTGGCCCATATCGACACGGAGATCATTATTGTTGTTAAAGACGTTGATCATGCATTGATTGTTTAATAAAGAAAAGTGGTGTAATGCATTGATTGTGTGTATCCTTTTTCTGTGTCGTCATCTCTGTGTACTTAACGAAGAAAATAGATTGATAACTTTTCTTTATTTTATCTCCAACGAGCGGAACACCAACTGCTCATAATTCTATTATTATTATTATAATTATATTATTATTATTATTATATTATTATTATTATTATATCATTATTATTATTATATTATTTTTATTATTATTATTATTATTATTATATTATTATTATTATTATTATATTACTTTTATTATTATTATTATTATTATATTATTATTATTATTATTACTTGTAAAATACCAGAAAAGCAAGACAAGCTGCAAAAATGCTTCCCAGAGCCAACAGAGTTTTCCGTCTGGTGTCTGTTTGCTCAGAAAAGTAAGCAACAAAAGCATCCCAGCCTCCCTGTTCTCTGATCCATGGTAGCAGATTCTCGACCATATAGGTGACCGTCCAATTGACCACGTGTTGGACCATGTCTGATCTCTGTTTCTCTACCAGATGATGGGCCACTGCGCCTCCAAACTTGTAAAAAGCCACTATTCTGCCCCAATTTGTTCCGCCTTGAAAAATGACGTCTGCCGTGTCAACAAACGTAGAGTAAGCTGTGGCTGGTGTAATGATTAGCGTGGTGTTTAATAACTGGGACACGTCTGGATAGTCCGCTTCAATTATAGTTACCATTCTTCGGAGGGTATTTAAAGTTATGCTGGGCGGTGCCTGTAGATCAAGAAACTTTCGCGGTAGACCGATGAGTTCGTTTGGCTTGAATCTGCGCAATAAACTGTACCAGATATAGTCCTCAGCAAGAGACTTCGCTACCTCGATGATGCTTATGTCAGTAATCGACAATTGACATGCACTGACTGGCGGCCATATGCCTTCTCCGTTATGTGCAGCTGTCGCTTCGGCCATAATGGTACCCAACGAAGTTAACTACGATCACTAGAAGAAAACTAATGTTCCAGTAGACTGGGTTTTCTTAGTAGCAATAATTAGCAGACACAGGATCAGGTCGCTAGTAAACGACGAAAAAAAAAACGTCTGAAAGTCAGCGATAAATGATCTTCCCTCTTTTATTCACCCACGACCATCTTCAAAACAATTTTTGATGCTATTCATCGTGAGGTCACTTGGGCATGTTACCACGACGTACCATTGTCTGCAACGAATGGTCTGCGACTAATGTCAAGAGAAGGACAGTTGTCAGACGATGCTTTCTCTGCACCAAGAAGTACTCAATCTTTTTCTTTTTATTGTTGCAACTCTATGTATCAAGATTATTGTCCTGAATATACATCATTCTAAATAAAAAGCAAGTATTTTTGTTTGCGTGTTTATACACATGTCTCTTTCGGGCATCGTTTATTGTTGCTCGCCATTGTTTTCGTCAAAGGTTCAAGCGTGGAGACGTCCATTGCTTCGCCAAACTTCTTTGTTTCAAGATCTCTTAGACTGTTCGAGCCTTCCCCGGTCTTTGTCTCTTCCTTATCGAGAAGCTGGTCGGGTAAGGCGTTGACCCACTCTTGACACCTTTGCATTGTGGACGCTGTCTTGCAAAGTGCCCTTATCCGCAATGATAAAAGTTCCAAATCCAGGGCTTCTTCTTTCTGTGAAGGTTTCGTGGCATCGATTCCATGAGATGTCATGTTGACAGCGTTTTAACTGACCAAGAACGTTATGACCTCAAGGTTTCAATTTACCTAAGACTCTCGTCCTTCGCACCAGGTTGTTACTAAGGATAATATGAGCAGATTGCTTTTTTGCGTCGTGTTGTCGTCCCTGCAGCTCGTCTAACGACCTTCGATGGTTGCAGCCGTCTTAAGTTTTCTCGATTCGATGCTTTTCTTGAGATTAAAATTAGTTCGAAGGGTTCGCAATCAGGGAAGAGTTCATAGAGGCGAGAAGAGTGAGATGCGACACGCCCATCAACGGTCATCATCTGTACGTGGTGTGGTGAAGCCTTAACGAAATTACAAATTTTTGCGATCCCTTTTCCGAGGGCATGATGTCCTCTGATTTTCAATGTCCCGAGAGGCCTTCCCTTTGAGTCCTTCACGTTGACCCTGCATAGCGTGTTGTCTCGTTTAGTCAACTTTTCTCGGTTCGTCAATGGCAATGATTGATCGGCCATGGAATCTACCCATTCTCGACACCTTTGCATCGGGGCTTTTGTCTTCAGTAATTCCATGAGATGTCTTCGACCTAGCGTCTTAATGAACTAACCCCTCGATGTCAGAAAACAAAAAAGAATGTCACCATCTAAACTTCAATACATTATTTGTATTTCGACCCTTTGTGGTTGTCGTTCATTACATCAGTCGAAAGACTATCTGTCTAGTAGGTTGGGTCTGTGAGGTGCGTTTTTCCTCGATGTAGTCTGCCACGTCTACTAGCAATTGGTTGATTCCAATCAAGACGGTTCTGTAGGGATCCAGACGACTGTCTCTGTCTTCCTTCAGCCGATCCATGTTTCCTTCAAAAAGAGAGACATATTCTGCCGGAACATGTCGAGACTCGGTGTTAGGCGTCATCTTCTTCCTCTTCAGAGTCTGAAGACACGAAGAAGACGTCGTCGCTTGGTCTCGGGTGAGCAAATTTTCCTTCGCGATGTGTTCTCGTCGATCCATGATGGTCGACTTTGGTAGGTCGCAGTCGTTTTCGGCTTTCTCGGGTCGGTGGTTCCCTACGGGTAAAAACTAGTTCCAAGGGTTCGTTATCAAGAAAGAGTTCATAGATTCGAGAATTGTTGGAGACGGTACGCCCATCAGTCGTCATCATTTGCACAGTGTGCGGTGACACCTTAACAAAATTGCAAAATGCTTTGATCCCCCCTCCAATGGCTTGGTATCCTCTGATTTTTATGGTCCCCAATCGCTTTCCCTTGGAATCCTTCACCCCTATCCTGTGCAGTGTAACGTCATTCTTAGTCATCCTTTCTCGGTTGGTGATGCGCAATGGGCCATCGTCGTCGAGCAGGGACAGGTTTTGATTGAACCTCTCCTCTAGACTATCGGTAGCGTTCAGTACAGTCCCCTCGCAGTCCACCTCGCCTGCTATCCCATACGTTAGTCGCCAACGACTTAGGTGCTCTTCCAACGGTTTGTGGAGGTCTTGTTCGTCCACGAAAATGTTGTCACGGATGACTAAGTTATCGACTTCGAGAATGGCCACAATCAATGCATAGCCTGCCGAAAACACTCGTAATTCTCCCGTGACATCGAAGGGCTGATCTCCGGAGACCTTGTGCGTTCGATTAACAACGAGGCAGGCCGATTCTGGCGTTGGAACATTCAGTTTTTCCAACAGTTCTCGGGCGCTTGTCATACTCGTAACGAACACAGGTTCGTAAGCCGAGGAAGACCACCCTTTCATCACTTTCTTGTTCAATAAAATTGGCTCCACTTTGATCGTGCGACACGTCTTGATAATATCAGCAGCAACCTCGGAATCGTACAAGTAATTTCCATCGAAAGTGACGTCGTACAGAGAAGGGTTGTACAAGGCTTTACAAGTGCGGGTCATCTTTAGGATTGCATCGTGCTTGATTTTTGCCACCGTGTCATTTCCGGATACTAAAAAGTCGATGGCAAAGCCCAGACATTTGCTCTCTAGACGAAACGTGTGCATCATCGACACGATGGAATCGGTGGTCTTGGTGGCTCTAGCCAACATGTAATCTGTGATTTCGTCCATGTCCATCGTTTCCTCTATGTCGGAATGCATGGCAGCCTCTCTGGCAGACAAAATGTCATGTCGAGACTTATCTAGATCATGCGCCACTACCTCATCGAATGTCCGATGTATCAAGACTTTCGCTGCTCCCTCTCGACTCAGTCTCATCAATGGCACCATCCCGTCGATCCAAAGAGGTGCTGGTACGAGCGCCAAGCGCAAGCACTCCTCACTGGCGAACCACTTATTCAATAGCCCATCACAGGGAAATGAATCGATGAGCAGAGAAGCGAAACCAGCAACGGCCCTTCGATAGCAACCAGAGGACATTACGTCGGCACGTACGTCAAACCTCGAGACGACAAACCGTCGTGCCCACTCACGAATCACTACACGCACGGCCTCTGCAAAAGTCTCGATACGGTTTACGTTCACGCAGAAGACGTCTCTCTTGTCCACGTAACTCTTGGTAGGCTTGGATGACACGATGCATCTCACCCTGGGTGGATCCTGGAGCACTACCGGCAGTTTGAGCGGCAAGATTTCTCTCACAAGGCGTTCGACTAGACACTTGACCTCCAATAAAGAATACGTGTAATGACTATTACATTTGCAGTCAGGATCGTGATCGCGTTTCAGCTCTAGTGCCAACTCCACGAGCGATCCTTTCTCTACGGTGCCGTTCGGTTTCATGGAGGTATCGACCGCCTCAAACTCATCCTGGTATCTCCACCTCACATCGCCTCGATTGACCGCTTGGCGTCTGTCCATGGTGGTAATTTGCGCGGTGTGAACGAGGAACAGATCGTAGCGATTACATTTGGCTTGAGCCTCCATCAAAAATGCGGGTGCAGACAACATCGCCTCGATACGAGTTGGCATTTTTTTCAGTTCCATAATCGATGCGCGAATACAGGCACCGTGTTCCCCACCTAGATATTTTGCATTACCGACAAGATGGGCTTCGATCCAGTCCACGGCTCGTCTCCAATCCACACCATGGCGTGGGTCCTTCTCCTGCTGACCAGAATCGTCCTCTGCGCAAAGAAAGTTACATATCATTCTACACAAAACGTGCGACAACGCGTGTACGTAAGCCAACAGAGTGGTCGTCCAAGTGACACAGGAAGCTTTGGCTAGGTAGATGACTTCGCTTCCGGACTCGGCCTCGCATGCGACGGATCCATCGGTGTCGCCATTGTCTATCCATACCACGGTCGGCACGCCAGTCGAAGCTGGTAAGGCTCTTCGAACGACGTGTTCGATCCCGGATACCAGTTCCTTGCCACAAGCGACACTAAAATCTGTAAATCGAGAGCATGCACAACCTGCGTGTTGCTCGATCCAGCGTTCCGGCATGCCTCACCGTCTCCACTCATCTTTGGTTAAATCGCAGTATTGATGAAATCTAGCTCGCACTTATAAAAGTTGATACTTTGTTGAATTAGTAATAATTCCCAGCGAGACGAGATTGAATCACCGCGATGGCTGCTTCTTCCGATCAATGTTTTCGGAGCGAGTTCTTTTCACGTTACTGTCCGTTGAATCCAGGAGTCAAACCTTACCTTCCTGGGATAACTATCAGCAAAGACCATTCCTTTGTGAAGAAGATGGACGATTGGAAAAGCGCTCATGGAGGAAAACGCAACGATGAACTGACGCCGCCCGTCATTCGCGAACACCCAGGGAATCCATTGGCCGTGATCGAGGGGTCTGACAACATAGATTACGTACTGACCGACAAGAACCACGGTGGAAGATATTTTGCCGACGAATTGGCCCAGAGGCAAGCTTTGAGTCTCTGTTGGGATCTCGGCGATGGAGTGGCAGCGCAATTGGGGGTACATCCATTGTACTTTTCCTGTGTCATTATGCTGCCAACCGATGGTACTCAAACTAACTACCGGTACGACAAGAGTGTCTACACAAATGCATACATGCGACAGAGCAGCGCCAAAGTGGCCAAGGAGCAGTTGCCCGAAACGATCAAAGGGACTACTCTCCATGAAGTGGTCAATGAGGTCATGAACAGCGACATGATCGTCCAAACGATTCGCAAAAATATTGGGTATTACGAGCTCAGCACCAACGACCGTTTCGAAAACCTGTCGAACCAAAAGCTCAGGGAATTGCTAGACGTGGATGCCAATCACCTCAGTGGGACGGACGATATCTCATTGAGTCCCCTATTTGTCCAAAAGATCCGAAAAACGGAGTATGAACCCAGACCAGACGGTTCGTCGGTGACTTATCCTCTCTTTGACTACGGTTTTGGAAAACTGTTCAACGAAAGCAATATCTTGACAGGACGAGTATGCCGCCTGACGAAATTTCGCAAGGGAAAATCTGTCAAGTTTTACCGACGCGTGGGCCTGGCATGTCCGTCGTTCCTCAGTGTCGGAGGCACGCTTGCATTGCAAGATGAAGATGAGCTGGAAGAACGCGACCGAATCTTGAAGGACAATCAAGAGTACCAAATTGAAAGGATGCAAATGCGCGGTCTAACACCCTACGAGAAATCTAAGACGTACGCCACTGGCAGTTTTGACCTGGTGTACAACACAGGAAGCAAGGATGCCGCGCCCAAGAAAAAGGTTGCCCACTTTCAACTCTTCACGAGGACGAAACTGGATCATCGGGCGGTTTTACCTTTTGTGCTCGTCCTCGAGATGATCAAGAGCGAATTGGTCACGTATCTAGCTTTGATCTGCATCATCCACCATCAGATGAATAACCCACACAGTTGTCGGTTCGAATCGGGAGACGTGAAACCTGGAGACGCGACCATTTCTGTGTACCAACGACTGGTGGAGACGCTGTTTCCCTGTTCGGCATGGTGGGGTGATGGAACGATCATATCTGGTGACAAGTGGAAAATGACAACCAAGATGGTTCTTTCCAGATGGGCCACCTTTCTCTCCTCAAGTGAAGAAAGCACCGAAGAAGTATTAGACGTCGCCGGAGCTGACGAGCGTACGAAAACAAAGTGGAACAAGATCATGGAGACTCTTCGAGAGAACGGCCAGTTTCATCACTACCTGTTCTTGCCAGTGCTGGAGTCCAAGTCCTTGACATTCACCAAAGACGACCGAGTGTTTTGTACCAACAACCGCAAATGCATCCTAACAGAGGATCAAGTGAAGAAGTTGTTTGACCATCGTTTTGAAAGAACCAAAGGGCCGTTGCCGCGGACGGTGGTCTCGGCCGTCGTATCCCTCGGCGCCTTGGAGAAACCAAAGGAAGATTTCAAAGTTACCCGCATGACCTTAGATTTACAACAGCCGAGCAACACTCTGCTAAAAGCAGAGACCATACGCATCTTTCGCATAGTCAGTGACAACACGGGTGAACAAGAACCAGAGTACGACGTCAAGATCAATGGGTACGTGGAGGCACTGCGCATCAGCGCCTTTAAGAACAACGAGGTGCTGTCGACCAGCAACATACAAGAGTACCTAGAGTGTTTGAATCTACCCGAAAATGAGAAGGCCGATGTAATCACCTGTTTCGAAGACCAGGAGGCCACAGAGGAGACGCGTGAATTCGAGGGAGAATGCGAGGGTAACCAGAAGAACTCGGACAGAGAAGAACCGAGCGCCAAGAAAGCAAGACTGAGCAACGATAATTGATTTTTGTATTAAACGTTATCTATACCCAAAAGCCCTGTATCTTGTTGTCATTTTTGTTGTGTGTGTCAACCATGTTGCCCGTGCAAGTACTCGTAGATGTTGATGGCTTGGGCCCCGCTAACTTCGAAGCATTTTGCCGATGGCTCAATCCTCCTGCAAGAGCCAGAATAATAGAAACGGGGGACGATGGGAATACGGACACTACAATAACGTATCAGTGTCAGTGGACCCTAGACACGACGACGCCCATCCATGTTCAACGCATATTGCCTCGTGCGGATGAATTGAAGGCGTGGGTGAAGGAGGCGGGTGGTCAAGTGCAGAGACTGCGGATAGGAGTACCCTTTCGTGTCCATAATGCCAACGAATTTCACGACTATGATTATCTTGAATGGATCGTGCCAATGACAGCCAGGAATCGAAGCAATGCATACCGGGGGCTACGACGAAGGGTGGAAGAAACACTGAACATGACTGTGGAGCTCAATCGCAACTACTTGGAAATGATGGAGTCAAATGGTAGTGCGAGATTTTTCGTCTCTAGGCGATTACCTAAAACGCCCATGAAGGATGCAATCGGCCAATTTGAGATGTTGAACCACTTTCTCGCTGTTTGGCGTAACTCTCGCATATTGAGCGAACCTTGGGGTCTGAAAATATTGTACGATTCAAGTAGGCCCAACGATGTCTAGCAAACTTGAAGGGACTTCATCTCTGGACATTGCAACGTTATAACTGTAGGCAACATTTGACAATAATCATTGATGCTTTAATTTAATCTACAAAGGTATTTGGTTCATTAAAAATGTACCACAAAAAAACCACTCCTAGTCCTTACAGTCCTCATCCCTTTCCACCATAACCATGTTTCCGGCAACATATGGCAGCTCTTTGTAGACTTCTTGCAAGACGATGGCAAGTTTTACGGTATCGTCTTTTTCCCTTCCCAGAACTAAGAGCGAATCAAAATGGCCGTGAGTTTTATCTTGAATGCATGAATGGAGGACTAAGAAGTTTTCAGAGGAATAAACCACGCCAAAATCGATCGTCTGCTCGTCATGAGTCGCCAAGTTCGTTAAGGGAAACGCGTACAGTCGTACCAAACGTCCTGTTATCATGAGTCCGACGGTGCCATTTGCTGCTTCTCCTGCTCCTCCTCCGCCTCCTCCTATTCCATTCTCTCCTACGTCTCCTACCAGAGGATACACGATGGACCGTGTTTCGTCGATCGTTACCTTTTCTATCTTGTGATGAGAGGACGTGTCGTTTCGTTTTGCCATATACCGGATGGCGAGTGAACCGTTTCTAGGTCGGACGTTTTTGAGATCTTTGGCTTCGTCGACGAACGATAACTGTACGCAGGCATCTGGTGGATTATACGTGTTATTTTTGAGGGCCATCAAAAACCATCGCCCTAGCAAAGAGCGAAACTGCAGCCACCCCTTGCTCTGACTTTTACAGATCGTTCCACCTTTGTAGCGCCGGTACTTGGAGACGTCGCGAACGGTACAAAAGTCTCCCCCGTAGCCTTTTTGACACCTACAGACGGGTGACCCTGTGAGATCAGAGTCGCACCTTCCTCCATTGAGGCAATGATTACTGCAACCGACAAAATCGATCACGTTATGGCACTGCTTCCCAGCGCGTCCGAACTTGCAGAAACAATTGTAACCGTCTTGATGGTTGATACACTGTCCGCCTTCCTTGCAAGGTCGAACTAGGCAGTCGTCCATGTCGACGGTGTGTCGGCAATGGACACCGTGATAACCAAACGAGCAATGACACGTCCTTCGCGAGCTACGTTTTAGACACTGACCCCTGTTGTTACAATGGCCGCTAGTCGTGCAAGTATCACCGTCTTGTGATCTGTATTCGCACCGTGTTCCCATCCAGCCCAACTGACAGCTGCACGAAAACCGTTCTCGGTCAACTGGATGCTTCACGCAAGTCGCTTGACCAAAGCACGGGTTTTCGTAATCGCACGGGTGTATTTTATTTTCACAGAGCGGACCCCCGTATCTCTCCTTGCAGATGCAAGCATAACCACCCTTTGGACCACGAACGCATTTTTCCGTTCCCTCGGCGCTGCAAGGATTAGACGCACACGGATCGTAAAAGGTGGCACAATGTCGGTCCTCCGTGCAAGGGATGTCACGAGGGTAGTCTGAAAACCCAAAGAGGCAAAGATTCTCGATGCATGTCGCGCTGTAGATTGTATTCTCGATGAAGATACCGGGAGTCTTGGACAGAGATAATGACAATGTAATCGCCAGCGAGACTGCTACCAGCATCAGTGCAAAAAAGGTGACCAACGGACATGACCGACAGATTCGATCGGGCCACTTTAGGGGTCCCTCGTCCACTTCTTGACACGAATCGTCCGTGTTACAGGGATGAGTCGGTACCGACTGGTATCTGGAGTGAGACATCTTTCAATGGTCCTCGCATACAAAGTCGGGTGGCTAGCGACCGTTTAATAATTCAACCCTAATTCTCGGACTACCTCTGTGATACACCGTTCGACAAAACACACCTGCGAGGAAATGTGCAAAGCTGCAATGGTTATCACTTTCCAAGCAATCAGTCCCAAAGCAAAGGTGATGGCGACGCCCGTCCATCCTGTAAAGTCCCATCTTTGCTCGTTGCCGTGTCGCCTAGTAGGCGCAACGCGAATGAAAACCGTCGAAGGTCGACCGTAAAAGACGAAGGGCGACAGAGATACCATTCCCCTTCTTGCGAGAGGACCAAGTTTCTCCAAGCATGCCAAGAACCTTGCCGGATCGTGATTGCTCAATTCTAGACAGTAGATGTCGGTCGTGTCAACTTCTAGAGGCTGCAACGACGTTCTCACCAGCCGGGGACGCCAGGTCAATGCCACAACCGATCCAGGTGGAAAGGGAACGAGATCCACGCATCGGACACTGGCCTCGCCATCGTATTGGTAACATATCCCGTGGACTAAAACGTGGCAAGATCCATCCGACCACTTCACTGGAGCGAGACAGATCCCTTCGTTCCGACGTACGATCCACTGACTCGCATGTCGTGCAATCACGTTGGTACCAGATGCACGATTGATCAACAGTGGTGAGTCTAATTCGATCACATCCATGCTTTCGTTTCGAGGGGGTCCATTCGCCCACGGCTTGCATCCTGCATCTCGGGTACCTGTCTCCCATTGCACCGGCGTTTTCACCGTAGAATTATGACACCACACGAGCATTGGAGGTGAGATGTCGTCGTCTGCAAAACAAACGTCTAGACATTCAGAGTGGCGGCCACACGTTGCCGTGACGTTAACACCTCCGTAACGAGCACCACGTTTCCCGAAACAGAATGGCCACCGTCCGTCCCCGGGAATGCTGTCGACGGAAGGCCAGTATCGCAATGGGATACGACGACCGTCTACGATTATTGTCTCGGCCACGATGGCATGGGCCGCATCGCTTGCATAACATCGCCGATTGGATGATGCACAGACGAGTTTTGGTAGTGGGTAGGTTTGATCAAATGACACTGATTGTCTTCGATCCACCGTTTGATCGAAGTCGACGCACTGTATTCCCCAATGGGTCGTAGGTCCTTGGAAGTATACTCGGAGAAACGATACGGTCAATAATGTGGTGGCAATCATGACCGCGCATTCGTCGCTTGTTGACGTCGCCGATAATAAACGGGTTATTTTTTTGGTTTACATGTTGGTTATCTTTGTCGTTTATTTTTCTTTCTTTTTCTCCTTCTCTACGGGCCGAGGAAGGTATCATAGCCTTCTTTTTTTTTTTCTTCGTTAGTGAAAGATGCACTTGAAGTGATGCTCTAAGGTGCATCTAATTTTATCAGATTCCCCTTGGAAAGTTACACCTTGTAGGGACATGCCGTGAACGAACACCTCTCGAATCCATGTCATGAGTGCAAAGCCTCTGTCGATATGGCAAGTGACCCCCTGTGGTGCTCTGATGACCCCAATAAGTAGCAACCCTTTGGACTGGGGAACGTCCTCTTCCTCGGTCGACAGAGGATCCACAACGACCCACGAATCTCGCTGTCCGACCAAAAGTATGCAATCTTCTCGGCCGCCGTGGTTGTGGTCCTAGTCTCGCGAGTTGCACATAGGTACGGTTTTCTTCCATCCGGTCGATCGTCTGATCCCTTAAAACATGCACCAATCCCGGCACTAGCATTGCCGCTTTGTCGAGTTGCTCTTCGACCCAGAACGTTGGTGCAGAGATGGGTACCTCATCCTCAAATTCGCACCAAAGGCTTTCTCGAGGAACCCACGCTCGCGGACTGGAAGCTACCACTGGCACATCGATGGGTATCCCTTGCCTTGCGTGCACCAAGGTCGGTAATAGCGTTTGAATGAGCATGGTTCTGTCAAAGGTCTGAAAAACTGAATCCGCGAATCGAACGACGATGGCCGTAGAATCGTTGACGGGAAGATCGCGTTCTGTGAAGATCAGCCGCTGCCTTTGTTGTGCATCAGAACTGCGCCAGCGGAATGTCACTGCCATTGCAAGTTCCAACACGAGCTCGCAGTATCTTTGCAAGACGGCGCCTTCGTAGGCAATGTCGTGACCGTCTAAAAGAACCAGCTCACACACGATGGCCAATCGAAAGGCGTCATCATTACCGTGCCTTTTGGCTTGCAATGCGATACGCTGTAGATTATCCAACCCTCGCAAAGCTTTGTTGCGCTGTCTTCGTCGTTCAAGATTGGCACCTCCCCAGTGAACTACAAATGCTAGAGTCTCTCGCAGGATCAATTTTAAGTCTTCCTCGTAGACGAATCTTTTTCGAGGATCGATTAAATTGTCAAGTAAACTTAGGTTACACGTTTTGTTATTCCTTTCCAACTCGCCTAGTGCCAACACCCATCGCTTGGCACCAAGATACGACGGTTTCACGGAGGGAAAGCGTTCCTTCCATTCGGCCAAGTTCACTATCGGAAAACGAGACACGGGCGAGACCGGTGGTGTTCCACTGTCAATGGAAACGTCGTCGCCCAGCGAAGGAGGTAAATCTTGGGGATAAATGAACTCGATCTTATCCCTCAATTCGGCCAAGGTCACCTCGGCATTCTCGATCTGATCTAAGATATCGGCTAGCTGACTTCTGTATTGTTCCACTTTATCGTCGAGAACCAACACTTCCAACTCCCGATTCGCTATCTGTTCTCCCAGATGTTGTAACTTCTGATCGAGCTCAGATTTTCCTGGCTGCCATTCTGGTGACGACGAAGGTAACCCTGGAATTTCGTCCTCTTGAAATTCCGGCTCCGTCAAATGTGGATGCACTATCGCTGCGACACGATCGGCCTCGCGTATTCTTTGTTCTAGGGTCGCGACTTGATGTTTCAATTCTAAAACGAGATCATCCTGGAAGCTACGATGCCGTTCGCATTCCTCCAAACGCAGCCTTAGCTGTTCGTTGACAGCTTCCAGTCGATCTCGCTCCGTTCGGGTTTGTTCCAGATGGTTTAACCGAGCGTTTAAATCTAGCAGTTCGCGCTCTAGCTGATCGCGTTCCAGGCGCAGTTTTACTGCTTCTCCAGGAGCAGCTTCAGCCAGTTGTCGATTAAAAGTTTCTACTTGCTCTTGCCACTGAGCTCGTTCCCGTTCTACTTCTTCTTGGAAACGACTGTATTCCACTGTCGTTCGATCGAGTCTTTGTTGCATCAATTCCAAACGTTCCTGACATTGTATCACCTCCTGTCGCAGCGCTGTCTCTCGAGCCTCACTCTCTGTTCTTGCAGTGACCTCCGTTACATCTCGATCTCTGGAGGCCTGTTCGAGTTCGCGTATTCGCTGCTTCAGAGCCTTGATTTGTTCCTCCACCAGCGCAGAAGCCGCATTGACTTCGGTCAATTGCCGTTCCCATTCAACCTCGCTCTGGGCCAACTTTTGCTCTACGAGACGTTTTTGCGCCGTGATACTATTGAGATCCCTGGTTGCATTTTCTAGCAGTGCGTGGCACTTGTCGAGGTCCTGTCGCTCTTCGTGGTCGCGAGTTGCTTCCCGTAACCTCTCCATCTGTTGTGTTTCTAGCTGATTGAGCTGTTCTCTCAAATGGCGGATTTCCCGTTGCCTACTGGCTTTCTCGCGCTCGTAGTCGAGCTGTGCTTTGTCAAGAGACTCCTGTAAAAGGTCGCTGCGACGCCGCAATGATAGCACTTCTTCCGAATACGCCTTTTCTAATTTTGAAAGCGCCCTAAATTTTGCCTGCGCCAATCGGATCAATTGCAATGGCGGAGTTACCACTGTGACTTCTGCTATTTCTTGCAATCCGCGCTGCATCGCCATTTTCTCGTCAGTCGTTCGAGTGACACGATCGATGACTTCTTGGCTGGAAACTTCAGCCTCTTCTCTCGTTCCTGTGATTCTGGCCACCTCCAAAAGGGCACGGGTCGCATCCTCGGCTCTTTCTTCTACTTCCGAAACACGAGCCTGGGCCAAACGAACCAGCTGTGACAAAGACGTGCTTGCGACGCTGCTCTCTTCGCTAGTCGCTCCTGGTCTGTTCACGAGGGCCACAAGACCACGATGTGTCTCTGTTACTTCACGGAATTGGTCGTCGATCTTTGATATCACTTGTCTAACTACTTCACTGATAAGAGTGGTATCCCCATTTTTCACGCTTAACCGGTCGGCAAGTCTACGGATTGCACCGATTGCTTCATCTCTCTGGCCTCTTTGCTGTTTTACGGTTGTAGACACTTGTTTTATTTGATCGGAAAGCATCGACGAAGTGGCCGGGGCATTTTCGTCGGTCAGTCCGACTACCTGACGTAACTCCAGAATTGTCGACTGCAATTGTTCGTAGACTCGTTGGGTTTCATTCGCTTCTATCCGCGCCTCTTCCAAGGCCGTCTCGAGTTGTTGACGAGCTTCTTCTGCCCTCAAAAGTTCTCTGTCCTTCTCTTGCGCTTGAACCTGTTGGCCTTCTCTATCCGCAGCAACGGTGCGTTCCAGGGCAGCCGTTCGACTCAGCGTATTCCGAAGACTGTCCTCTAGATCGTTGTTACGCCTCGACAGTTCTTCCAACGTGCTCCTAGCTCTTTCCATCTCCATTTCTCTTGTCTGTTGGAGTTCTTCCAGACGAGCCTGTAGTCGGTTTTTCTCTTCATTGGAAACCTTGACTTGCAACTCCAGCGCTTGTTTGTTTTCCACGAGTTGACCAACAGTGGCGCCCATCTCGGTGATCGTTGCATCGCGACTGGATTCTTCTTCTGTCATTTGCATCACTCTAGCCTGCAATCGATCTCGTTCGGCCACCGCCGCTTGATTCTGTTGGCGGGTCGCATGCAGCTCGTGTACCACGGAGTCCAATTCGGTTCTCGTTCTGTCCACGGCCTCAGTGAGTTCTCTTGCTTCTTGTCGCATAGTTTGGCAATCTTGCGACTTTGCATTCAGTTCCTGATTCAGATGTTTCATGGCTTCGGCGCTCTCTCTTTGTATCGTATCCACGTACTGTGTGGTCTCCGCGGCACGAGTATACAAGGCGTTGAGTTGCAATTTCAACTCTTTTGCAACTTTTGATTGTGATTCCAAGTCCCTTTGAAGCTGCTCTACATCGCGGTCGTGCTTTTCTCTTTCGGTCTCGATCGTCTCGTTTAGCCTAGCTATGTCTCTGTTTTTCGCAACTAGCGCTGCAGTGGCTTGTCCCAGTTCGGAATGAGCCTGAGTCAGTTTCAAGACCAGATCCTCTTCACCGGCGCGATGAGAGGACATTTGCTGGCTTAAAGTTTCATTGTCATTCATCAATGAAGCGACCGTTGATCCTTCCCGAATGATCATTTCGTCTTCGGTCGTCGATGCCGATGCATTGGCTGCCCACTGTTCCGTCATCTCTGCAGAAAGTTGCAATATCACCGAATCCATGGGGTCTTCCATTCTTTCCTCGCCTGAGAGCGGCAAAAGAGGTGCGTCGGGTAACACATCGGACCTGACCGATGGAGCACGATCCAACCTACCTACCGCCGACCTGGTTCTTTGTACCATGCTGAAACCACTCAAAACTGAAGGCGCATATTCTGATTCTTTCTCGTCCATCAAATTGAGCGTTCGTTCTGCGGGAATCATGACGGGTCCCGTGTCTCTTGAGCGCTCTGTGATGGCGTCGGCAACAGGTACCAAGAGTGACCGGTCACTGGCTATCGATGGTGCTCCTCGGGACCAAGGTTTTGAGAGCCCTCCCAGGGAGGACGGTGCATACGTGGATGTAGAATCTTCGTCAAACGCCAGTGGTGTCTGCTCTCCTGAGACTGGTAGCAGCCCGAACACCCGTTCAGTGATATTCATTCGTTGCCTTTCTTGGATTGCCCTATCGATTGCCTGATCGTTGTCTCGGTCACTCTCCTCTTCCTCCATTTTACTTGCTTCTTCTTCTTCTTCTTCTTCTTCTTCTTCTTCTTCTTCTTCCTCTTGCTCATTTTCTTCGTAATCACCAAAGTCTAAATCTCGATCAGCGTTCAATGATCCACCCAGTGTCGAGGGGTGGTAGGTTGATGCTCCATCATTCGATGGCACTTCCACTCGGTCAACTACCGCCGGATGCATGTTGACATTTCCTCCCCAAACATATTCGCGATGACGTGCCACTAGCTTGTTTGTTTCTCCAGCAGCGCGCGACGCGTCTACCGAACGTTTCATTTCCTGCATGATTCGATGGTGGAGTTGCTCCAAAGCCACAACGTGTGTTTCTTCCGTTCCAAGATCAGGTCTCAGAGACATGCGCGCCATCAATCGAAATGGTCCGATCAATTCTAGTCCAACATATTCACCAAATTCATTGGATGTCCCTGCACTCTGGGTCGTTACGGTTTCCATTGTGTGGACGAAGGATCTACCGATTGCCTGAATCTCTGATCCCGCATCAATTTGCAACATGGGTTCCACTTGTTGTTTGACTAAAGTGAGAGTTGTCTGGATGGATCGATCAAGGGCATTGCCAGTATCTTCCCCGTTCAAGAGATGGTCGATAGACAGACGAAGCTCGTCATCTGATACATTCTCCAGCATCCTCACAAGCGATTCGTTGTTGGTGTGAACACCCAGTTCCCTCAAAGTGCACCTCGTCTCGTTCGCCAGGTGAGGGTTCTCGGAATGAGACGTCCACATTTCTCCTACGAATCGACACCAGGCCAACGCAACGGCCACGATGAACCAGGGAACGGTGGCTGGTCCCTCATCATAGCTCTGCACATGAGCCCAGTGTCCAAAGAAATTGACAGGCAATGTCACTGGATCTGTCCTATGGCCAAACAAGGCTGAGGTGATGAACGTCGAACCTCTCACGTAAGACCTGAAGGCTTCTTGGAGCCCTTCTTCATCACCGGATTCGAGTCTCAGGACCAGGCGATTAGCGTCGTTGATGAATTCACATGCACTGGTGATGGATCGTTCCTGTATCTCGTTTACTCTGTCCACGAGTCCGATTCGGCCCTCGACTAAACTTGGTCCAATGACTGTTGATGCAAAACGAAGACCACGCAGAATGAAGGACTCTCGCAGTGTGGAGTTACTGTGATCAACAATCGTTGACGATGCGGATGAGCGTGACGCCTGACGCGCCATAATGGGATCGCACGAAATTGACTACTATAAGACTCAGACGTACCTTACTAATACGTGTTTGTTTTATTTGTCGTAGAAATCAATCATGGATGATTCTTGTTCTATTGAGCCAATCTTAGAGACGTTCGGTCGACACCTTGAATTGCTAGAAAGGAACACCAACCTAAGTGGTTCGAGCGATGCCCATCACTTATTCAGTTATGTTTCACAGCGATACGAGGTCTTCCTTACCAGACCACACTCGATGGAAAGTCTTCCGTCTCTCTTTCGCTACGAGCTTCCAAAAGTGGTGTGCGAGTTTATGTTACACTTTCTCCAAGCACACTTTAAAATACCCTCAACGCCCCCGCTTTCACCCAAACCATCCATCGACCACAGCGATCTGAACGATGAACCAGAGAACGAAGACGAAGACATGGACCATTCAAAGGTCACAGATCCCGTCTACTCTTGCTCTGCGGAGACGATAGAGAAGAAAAACGAAGAGGAAACAGAAGATGAAAAGGGAAAAGAAGGCGACAATTTGCTCGACAAGTTCCTGCTACCCTAACCAACAGGTGACGCCGACGCACACCAGCCCAATTTGTGAGCAAAACGAGGATCGCCTGTCAAACGTTGTATCCTGGTAGCCATCTTGGAATACTGTGAGAGTGGCAAACCAAAGGCTCGTTCAAACAAGGTCTCGATCGGTAGCGGTGCTAAGTTTCGGGCAGGAAGACGAGGGGCGACAATGTCGGGACCTAATTGGCGACCCTGCACCGTGATACCAAGTGCAAAAAACACTAGAGAATTCATTTCTTTCTTGTCCACTTTCACGTCCAATTCTTGAACTAGGCGCTCGCAAAGGGTTAAAAGACGACTCCGCAGCAGCAGTTGAATGCCAGGCACAAATTCCCTCAAATGAAGGGGTTCGCATCTGCCCGCTCGCTGTCGAATGAGATTGTTGTAATTTGCCCGTTTTTGTGTATCTATCAAAGCTGTGATTACGGCATTGATAGTCTGTTTCAATAAATCGTGTCTTTTTGTGTACAAATCAAAGGCGTCGTCAAACGACCGTTTCTGACTCCCAGAGCGCCTCACCGAACCGCCAATAAGCCTTCCTGAGTATGCATTGTCTTCTCGCTGTCCCTTCCCGTATACAACCGCTCCCAGATCGTTCAATGTGGTCACGGAAGATATCGTCATCTGGAGAGCAGTGGTATCGGGTAAAAGTTTACGAGAAACGGCACAACACCAGCTGACCTCGTTTGAGGCACCCACCATAATCTTACGACATCGCAACGAAGACTCGCCATCGGGAAGGTCAATCCATCTTTTCACCTGCTGCCAGGACTCGTTGCATCTATGCACGACCATGTGTTTTAGACACGCGAACACTCCCAGCGGTTCGTGAACGCAGACGAAGTCCTTTGCAAGACATTGTTCGGATCTTGCCGCTCCAGTCACGTGCGTGCTGGTGAACACTCCAAATTTCTGTCTTGCCATCCGTAATACGTATTCGTCGCTCACCCAATCGCGATGGTTTTTGACTTGCTGTAACAGATTAACAGGGGGCGATGGACGCATAGCCTGACTCATGTCGACCGTGGCCTCGATCCACGACGATTGGGTCATCCCCGTTGATGTTGCTGCTGTAGCTGTCGCTGTCGCTGTCGTTGCGTTTGCGCTTGTCATGACTGTTTTTCATTGATGATCTTACCAACTAGAAACAATAACGATATATCAATTAAGACATAATGTGACTTTTTATTGGTCGTTTTTTTTATTTTGTTGCAGAGCGGGCGAGGCCAGTCCCCCAACGTGGCTGTGATTGACGAGGCCGGTTTCAACCGTAAAGAATCCGTGGCATCGACCATGGCCTATCTCATCAATCGTCAGGTGGTCATGACCGTGTTGTGCTCCACTATGCCGAGTGGCCATTGGTTGATGCGTTTGATGCAGTTTCCGGACGTTTACAGCATTCACCAATCCATGGTGTGCGATGCATGCGCAGGGCAAACAGAAACGTGCGTTCATCGTTTCTATCTACGACCAGGACACATCGATCTCAAACCAGGTCGCAAAGGGCTCGTAGAGCGAGTCATGGAAATGTTAGTCGAGGGTTATTACCAAAGAGAGGTGATGGGTTACTCCTGTGCCGAGGGTGCAATTAAACAACCAGTGTTTCCGGCCAACCTCATCGCCCAGGTAGTCCGACACCGTCGCATGGACTTGACGGACGAGGTGCTCAACACTGTGCAAACCGTGGCAGTAGTCATCGATCCCGTCCAGGCAGCAAGTAAAACCAGTGGTATCGGGTTATGCATTTTACTGAAGACGACGCAACAATGTTTTTACGTAAGTAACTCATTGCCTTCTCGGCAGTTCGCTTTTCCAACGGCGATTTGACTGTGTAGTTTTTTCACAAGAGCCTCAAGACGGAGATCCCGATCGTCTTGAAGGTTTTCCGACGACCAAACTCGCAGCGTTCCACATTCGTCTCTCCTCGATGCCAGGAAGCATATCGTCAGAACACATTCCTCAATTGGTGAGAAACTGGACGTTGGCGGAGTTTTGCGCGCTAGAGTGCAAATCACGCTGTCGATCAGCGGCCGAGTTAGAACGTGGGTCTCATCCAAGGGGAAAACCAAGCAAGATAATGCACAAAGCCACAATATCCAGATGGTACCGCGCTCGGTCTTGATTGCCGAGGAATGCAATAATGCCTCCACGAGGATAGCGAATTTACGGGGTTTCCCAGTCTCACAACACATGACCGCTAGGGCATCCAACCACGGAGAGGCGGCGTTAGGAGGAGGTGACCATGCATCACTCGGAGTCAAATATTCGATGGTCTTTTGTCTTACCGTGGAATCCACGTCGTCTTCCATTAGACGCGCGAGAGGATGATCGTAGCCCAGTACACACATGGCGGTCTCATGGCATTCGGCGGCGTGTCTGAGTTCGGAAGCCTTGTGTCTACGCTGTAACTCGTAGACGGCTAGCACGAGTTCTTCGACGCGATTGGCGACACAGTCGCGGTCATATTGCGTAGGATGAAAGAGTTGCACGGGATCTCTACAAAGGATCCTTGTGGCTTTTACTGCGTCTCTTGGTGGTTGCTGCATGGTCTGCAAAGCAATGATTGTTTTTTTTTTTCGTTTAGGTTGTGGCACTCGATCAGTACAACGTGGAACCCCACGAGGGAGGGTACATGACGGCCATTCACCGTGACCTGATCCTCTACAACCTGAGAAATATCGAAAGGTTATATCCGATTCTTAAGCGGGCCGAAATTACCATCTGGATCGAAAATAATTTGACACAGGATCTGTGCCGAGCGCTAGAACTGGAGATTAAGATGAAGTATGTCAACACGGGTCGCACGATCAACATGGTCAAGACACGAAGCGTAGAGGGCAGTGTCCTACCAGGGATAACAACACGTCAAAAGAAGTCCCTCGTACAACACACCTTATCGGCACTTGTCAGATGCGTATACTTTGTGGACCAATTCTCCACTATGACCGAAATAATCAAAGAACGCTATGCAATTCTCAAGACTGCGGGTGAATCGGTGGCGGAGATCGTGGCTCATCTGGATCATCCCAGGGGGCTTCAACACGACGGTATCGCCAACGTTGTCTTGCCCGATCTCAGTGAACTCGTTCCGACCCAGGAATCTATTCGGGCTACTCTAAAAGAACTGGTTACACAGATGGATTCTTTCACTTATCACGCGGCGCGAGACTGTTACTCGGGGAAAACATCTTCTACTCGCGACGACTTGGTGATGGCGGTTATCCTGGCAATCGGCTGGCAATTTGTATCTCTGAACGTGATTGTCGACGGACGACTTCCCCTGACCGTCACCGATTCATCATAACTGTATCGTCAGCTTTCATGGCCGACAGCACATCGTCCAGCAAAGCTCGCCAAGAGATACGCCTGTACGCTACCGAGATAGGTAGCATCCTCGGATTGAATCCGTATTGTTCTCGCCTCGACGTCATCAAACGCGTGTGGGAACGTATCGATAAATATGGTATTCCAGACACTTGTCGTCCACCTTTGGATTTTCTCAAGGCCATAGGTCTAACGAAAAGTGGTCGCGAATTTCGAAGGCAAAAGTACAGCATCAAGGACCACGCGAAGTTTGATGAATTAGTCGCTCGTTTAAAAACGTCCCTGTCAGACGACGGTCGAACAGAGTTGGTCGACATGGCGCGGGGTTTTGTTAGGACCGAAATGGGCAAAAACAGCGAAATGCTGGCCATCGACATCGCCGAAGCCAACCCGTGCATTGGCAAATGTAGTTCCACGCAACGAACGTACGAGAGACTGGCATGGTCATCTTCTGACGAACAAGTCGAGGTACTTATTCTGGGGCGTATTGATTGCCTGGATGAAACAGACAGAGTCGTCGAGATCAAGACGCGTTTTGGACGAAAACCCAATGTTAGCCCCACTGAGTTTGCTCAACTGCAAACCTATCTCTTTCTTGCGCAGAAACAGCAAGGGTACGTTATCGAATTATTCGAAGGGGAAAAACTCTTCATAAATTTACCGCTCGCCTTTGACAATGCATGGTGGATTAACGAAGTCATCCCTGCCCTGGCGTCTTTTGCAAATGACTTGATTTCTAGTATGGCGGAAAAAACGCTGGTCTCTTCATCCGATGTCGAGTTTCACTAGTCCCTCGATGTGTAAAAGACAATAAAAGAGCCATTTCAATACACTTTGCAAGTGATATCGATTGTTTACTCCGGTCTAGTATGGTTTATTATACCATATTATACTGTATTACATTATATTATATATATATATATATATATATATATAGATATATATATAGATATATAGATATATATATATATATATATATATATATATAATATATGCATGTATAATGCAAATTAAACCTTAATCAAAAATGTGAACGCCAACAAGCATGGTATTATTTTTTACGTACCGAGGTTCACGAATATCGTCAATGGGTGCAAAGTCGACGTAGCCATACCCTTTGTAGTTACGACGATCAGTGGGCCTCTGGAAAGCAACAAGGCCGGCCTTAACGAAAAAAGTTTCACTTTTATGACAACGAAGCTCCGACTGGTCCAAGATGGAGAGGGTGATTTTTTTCCCGGAGAATGGCCATTCCAAAATGTTGTCATAATCCCCTTGCATCATGTGGACAAATAAGGTAATATGTTTCCCCAAGCCACTATCCACGCCGTTCAAGTTCATCCTCAGACACATCTTATAGCCGTACAAACTGGTGTAAAAAGGAGGGCTATGCATGGCTGACATCGTATTGGCAATTGCGTCTTGTCGACGCTGTCTGTAATTTTCTACCCTCCAAATGTACGTTCCGTTACAGACACGGCCTTCGAATTCTAGTAATTTTGTCTCAAGTTGCCAAACAACTGCATCGAGGTCTGGCAGGGGTCTTTGGCGCCTCGAATTGGGCCCGTTTAGGGCGTATTCCCGGTTTTCGACCTCGCCAGAGACAACACTGATCGTACGCTTCAGCTCGTTACTTTCTTTCAATTGTTGATGACGCGGTGCCTTTGGGTCGCATGAATAGGCTACGTTGTTGGCCCTTGCAACGCAACTCACGCTTTCTGGTAAATTGTACCGTGATTCAGCTCTCAAATTCTGGGTTGCTATGAAAGCACCAAACGTCTTTGCCAAGTCCATGGCGTGACTTCCGAGTTGATCATCGACATGCTTTTCCACGGTGGCTCGTTTTCCCTCGAATGTGCAACCCACTACGCTGAAAGCACATTTGATTTCCATCTCGGGACACTCGTTGTCCAAGTGATGTTCCATCAATTTTCGCACAATGTTTTGTCGTCCACATTGTCCACAGGGCACCGGAAAATTTTGACACGTTCGAAAATGATTCTCAAGGCCATTCCAGTGTATCTCTTTGTCACAATGCTCGCATCGTGTGGTTCTGTTAGGACACTCGGTTTCCAAGTGGTGTTTCGCGTTTTTACGCTGTAACTGTTTCCCACAATTCTTGGGACAACATATGTCGACAAAAGCACAGACTTTCATATGATCATCTAACGTCTTTAGGGGTCCCTTCCACGTACAACCACTTTCCTTTTTCATTCGGCAGAAAACGTCATGGCACAGTATTTCTCGCTTAGCAAAGTTGTCTGGATAGAGCGAGTTCTCGTCCAACCTTTCGTTATCCACGGGGCACGAGTGGCTAACAGATCTGAAGCTCCATAATATACAGTCTCTACAGAACCTGTGCCCACACGACGTCTGCATCGGTTCTCGCAGCCCCGAAAGACAGATCGGACATTCGTGGTCTTCCTCCAGTGGTGGATCGAAATATTCGTCATACCCAGAGGGTGCTGACGCCTGACCAAAGTACATCCCTATATGCTTCGAGAGATATATGGGGTTAGATCGAGCCCGTGAGTATTCCTAGTAGTCAATCTATCACACACTAACAATAAAAAAAAATCAAGGCAACAATAGACATCATGAGGTTCGTAAATGTGGCAGTTACCGACGTAGCTGCACTTCTTCAACTGAACGTTTTTGACTCTAGAAGGGCTGCGCTTGAGAGAATTCGACGTAGAGGAGGAGTCCGTTGGCGCCCTGGAAAATCCTCGTCGCATGGAAGGTTCGACGAGTTTGCTGCTTTGCGTTGTCTTCCCGCTTCAAGACGTTTTGTGGAAAGACTCCAGAGCTGCCCGAAGACTTTTACGGATGGAAAGAAGGGTGAGGATTTGCTGACATCATCGGAGGGTGCCATCAAAGCCGATGCCAGAGGCATGAACGTGAATTTCACGAAGCGGATTATTTCTTCCTTCGTTGACACCGAACTAGGGAAAGCGATGGAGAATGAGGTGATCGACCAATTAGAGGCAAAGTTTGCCTACAAATTTCGCGAAAGACAGCGATGCTACCAACGAACGTGGACTCACCCGAAACACAAGTCTTTAAGGGTGCACTTGATCGGTCGAGTTGATGCCAGCTTCCGCGATCTGAAGGGGAAGACGTGCATTTTGGAGATCAAGCATCGCCGGCATGGTTTTCGAGCCGTTGGTCGTCATGAGATCATTCAGCTCAAGACCTATTTGACCTTGGCCAAATGTGACCGCGGAGTCCTACTACAAAGCTACGCAGGTGGAATCCGCAAGAAAATCATAAGACGCAACGACGGTTGGTTTTATGCCCAAGTCAAACCAGCTATTGAACTAGCAGCAGTACAAATAGCTCGTGAAACCGACAAGAGCAGAAAACGGCGAAGATCGAAAAACCCGAACGCACGAAAGTCATGCCGGTCGAAAGGCAGAGGTTGATATTCTTTGCTTACTTTTATTCCCAGTCGTATAGAGACTTCGTGTTGGAGGCTAGTCGAAACTTGACGTGTTCCGCATTCCGACCGGAATCTATGCTTAAAGTGTGGGAAGACGGATTCTTGCAATTTACTGCGTCCAAGACCGGCACCTGTAAAAGGCTGGATCTACCCCCGATGGAGACCGTCGTGGATGCTACAACGAGTGAAGAGCAAGGCTTCTATGATCTGAAAGACGTACCTGCAGAAAACCTCTTAATCCTCTTTGCTCAGCTAATCGAATCGGGCAAAGACTGGCGCATAAAGAAAGATGGTCGAGATCGGTCCGACGGATGGTCGAACCCTTGCATCGAGTTGTTGACGACGCGACTAAAGACCGGGCGATGGACCAAGAGCGAGAAGATTCCGGAACTCCAACGGTTGATTGAGGCGGAAGTGGACGATACCTCTATGTTTGTCGCCGCATGCATTGCTCACGAGTTATGGGGCACGCACTTGTGGGAGGTCAGAATAACCGTCCTCGTCGATACGGTTATTGGACGTGGTATGACCGTCGATACGAAACAACGCGTCGACGAAGTCCTGTTGAAGCTTCAAGCCCTGCGTCCGAGGCGAGAACTCATGGCAGCTTTTGCGGAACCCGCACCGTTCGCCTTAAATTACCCCAACAAAAGAGTGCTGCATTTTTCCACCCCACTACTGCGTGTGTTACCTATCGGCCCAGTCGTCTCCGGATCTCCTGAGCATTGTCGTCTGATGAAATTTGCACCGCTCATAAGGACGCTCTCAGAGTTGAACGACCACTACCCATCTCACGCGATGTGCCTTGACAACGTCGAGTGGTCTATGGAAGTATATCGTCTATCGGTCGAGACGATGCATTGCCGCCTTAGAGACAAGCGCGGCGTGGATCACTTGTCTTGTAATCGACCTCATCTGCGAGTCCCCGTAAACTGGAGAAGATGCTACAACAAGATGGGCATAGAATGCATCGAGGATCTGGTGGTGCACTGATATTTTTGTTTATTACCATTACTATTACATGGATGTTTGCATCACCTCTGAGAGGGATAAGCTATTGTAGGCCTTCACTCGCTGTTTGGTCACTTCTTCTAGTCCTTCCTGAACCCTCGTCTTTATTGCGTCAAGATGGCATAATGTTCTCGTGGATGTTTTGGAAGGAAGCGAGGAGGTGGTGACTTCTATGGCTTTGTCGGCCTTGACAAGGGTACAACTCAAGGCTTCTTCTTTCTCTAATAAATCCAGCATTACCTCATCCATTTCCTTTGCTCTGTATTGGGGTGACGTGTGAGACCAGAAACTCGTGCACCAACGCCAAAATCTACTAATACCATTTACCAGGGCTTGCCGGAGGTGCCCGACAAAGTTAATCGACAAAGAATCTCTCTCGAGTTGGTAATCACCGAGGAAATGTTGGGTACGAGTTTCGAACTCGTTCACGCCTTGCACGGAGTGCACAACGAAACCAGTCATCGAAAACGTCTGTCCAATTTTCAGCAAGTTGTCGCGTTTTTCATCATTGCGTTATTGACCGCGTTAGTGGTACACGTCGGTGCCGCTGACCATCGCTCAGACGACGTTGGAGGAGATTCCGTGCCTGACCGCTTACGATCGATCAATCCCACACTGACACCCATTCTCGTTTGCATGTGCACGTTCGTGACAATGTCGGAATACACGTTTTGTAACCTCGTGTACATTCTCCTTCACGGTCGCGTCCATCACATGTTGACGACGTTTGCCATGATGTCGGTCAGTCTCCTCTGCAACGTCGCCGTTGAGTTTTTCATCGTCCAGAGCATGGGTAGCAACCGAGGCCTTTATTGGGGCAAGGTTTGCGGCGTAGGCATGGCCATTTACCTTCGCGACGGCATAAGCGATCTACAGAAATGGCAGACTTCCAAACGAGATTGAAGGTACCGAGTTCGTTTGTTGTCGACGGTGTGGTCTATGCCAACACACTGTTAGAGACCAGACGCCAAAGAGCCGTTGCGGATCTATACCGGCTTCATCGCGATGAATTGCAAAAACAACAGGGAGGGTGCATGGTGCTCGTGTTTCCTACCGATTACACCAAGGAACTCAAAAAGTTCTCCGAGGAAGATCATCACGTGCGGCGTTGTATCGACGTTTTAATTAAAAACGGTCTAAACCCGATGGACATGTTTTTCCAAGGACTGGTTCGCCAATTTAGTGAACACTCTACGGACGACGACGACGAAACGATAGAGGCCGAATTGAAAGAGATCGATAACCTAAGGGATGATTTTGAAGCGACACTGTTACCGCACCTGGAACGCTGCATCAACCAGGCAACACTCAATTTCATCAGATACGGTTTTACGCCTCTAGGGTACAAGTCGCTCGACGACAGTGGTCGAGTCGTTCCGTATGTGCCCCTTGAATTTGTCGTGGTGCGTCTCCAACCGTCGGGCAAATATCTCTGTCGAGGCATAGATCAACAGACGGACACAGGACCCTTCGAATTGTTCTTTTTTCGTCATTTGACAGACGAGGAATGTCCTAATAGTGACCTCTCCATGCTTCTACCTTTGCATAAGAAACTCAAACGTCTTCGCCACGCACACGACCGTTCGCTGATGATCGCCTCTCGGCCATACATTGTTACTTCACAGATGCCGGGGCGCAAGGAAAGCGATGATGTGATCGAGGAAGAGAAGATGGAACGAAATAGGGCCAAACTCCGAGAACGCATGCTCCGCGACCAGGTCAACCAGGGTACCTCTACGGCTATGCGACTCGCAGAGTTGGCGGCTGTCATGACGACCGAGGGTAGTGCGTTTGGAGGGGCCGAAGAATTGAGTGGCAGCGGATTCTTGGCAAGCACAGTACGGAGAACGCACCAGGAAATGGCCGATAAATTGTACCGCCTCAAGACTCGATATAATCACGACAGGCAAAGGCTTAAAGAGAAGAACGAGGCGCTGGAAGAGTTGTTGCAAATGTACGCCAGCGGGAGAGGGAGCGAAACCGTGGACTTACCCGTGCGATACCAACTCCCAGAGGGCAGCAATCACGTGGGCTCTCACTTGAACGTGCGTCCCAATGCTTTGAACTACGACATGTTCGAAAGACTTTATCAGGTAGAGGTGACGAGAACGATATTGGGTGTACAATATTCCAAAGGCGTCACTGACGTGGGCACGCGACAAGGTCTTGCCCGAAGCTTGGTGGCTGCCGTGGATCCCACGGAGGAAGATTCCGTTCCTGTGAAAAGCGTCGTTCTGCAACGTTTTATTGTCCACCAGGTGTTGTCAACGTGGTTGTCTCGAGAGCAATTACCCATGGCACCTATGCATCCGATCCAACAATCCATGGGACTGAGTAATTTTCATCTCATGGATCGCATTCTTCGCAAGGGGCGCATGAAACTATGGTTGATGTGCAACACTGGTCATCGAGCTGTCGATATAACCATGAAATATCGCGATACCGATCCATATCGAACAGGGCAAGCTGTAATCGTACCTCAACCCGTGGTGCCCATTGCTACCGCCCAAGGAGTACCTACTGACTCTGAACACGACGGCAGCGAAGACAGCGACGATGAGTACGAGTCTTGTTCCAGCAGACAAAATAAGAGATGGCGCCTATGATCTCCAACGAATTATCGAGGGCAACGAATTGTTTCTGTTGAGAACGCTGAGCGGATCGACGTCTGGAAAAGGCAAAAAAAATACCACTTCTGCCTTGCACGCGACCGTGATATGCATTAAAGACTCCAAAACTCCCTCTAAGGCCACTCAGATCTCTGCTCTGGGAATCGAACCCAACCCCTTTTACGTGTCCATCCTACATCCGCGAACGAATGGAGGCCTTAGATCCTGTTGTGGAAGTATAGGTCCTGCGTTTTCTTTTCGTCCCGATATACTTCGATCATCCCTTCGAGTCTTTGTTCCTCAAACTTGTAAACCTGCAGCCTGGACAAAGGCCGTCTCGTGGTTATGGAAAACCATGGAAAAAAATAAAGGCAAAACGTCGACAACGGGAAAATGTTGGGTCGAGACGGGCGGACTTGATTTCTGGGAATCACTTGAGAGGGAACTGGTCAATTCCCTGCACGACCAAGAGGAATCTATCGCTGACATCAGGCTAGGTCGCATGGAAGTTTTGGCATGGGTGGATGACCTTTTGAGACGAAGCCGTCGCCCATCGCCCCAGCGCCGACACGTTCTCCATGCAACGCGAGTTGTCGACCCTGGCACTCTGATGCCAGTATTTGACGGCGGTTCGGACGAAGAGTATCGATTGTTGTGCGAAGTGGACCGGCCTACAACAGAAGAGGAACGGGCTCTTGTTGGCTGTTTCCACCTTCTTTTCAACGTGGATTCAATCTTGTTGCACGAGGCCCTCACGGAAGTTGATCGACGAGCTTGGGAACGATTGGTGGAACTCGACATTGCGAGATGGCATGACATGAACGGCAGACGATTCTATTTCAGTCCTTATCGCATTCTCCTCCCGTCGTTGGAGGCCATGTGCCGTCCTAGACGCACGGTGATTGACATTGGTCCCTCGCAATACAGACCCTTAGATCTGCTCGCACGCATCATGGTACGTCCCGCGAACGAATATATCATGGTGTACGATTCTACAATCACCCCCGATTCTCCGGATCATCGTGTTTTGCTATCACATTTCGAAAGGACGCCACACGACTTAGCAACGATCGAAATAGCCTCCGAAGACACAAAAATGTCCGCCACCTTAACCCGACGCATTCGACAAGTGGCTTCGATCGTCTATCGTAAGAAAACCGACAATGCTCCGCTAGAGAGTCAAAGTATCAAGACTGTCATACTCTTGGACTTTGCTCACTGGCGTCTAGGGCAGCTAGTGCGACTCTGTGCGTGTTTTTCGACGAACCGCCTTATGTCCAAGAGTTTTGCCGGTTGGGTGGCCATGAACGTGACTGATCGTGGGCTTTCCACAACTCCGGCGGAGGCTGTAGACCCCAGAGAGTGGACTAGAGACACGAGCCTGGCATCTGTATTTGCATGGTTTGACATGGCTTTTATTGATCAATAAAACATGACTCCGTTTGACTGATTCTTTTTCATGTCTTCTACCCAAGCGCTGGCCAGTAGCTCCAAGGCCTTTTGTAATGGTGTCTGAAAGGTTTGCATCTGCACCTTTGTCAGTTTCTTCTTCTTGTTTTCCTCGAATTCCAAGTGCCGTTGCGCGTATCCGATCAGGGGTGGTTGTAGCCTCTCTGTCTCGGCCAACATTTTTTCCACCATTGCCTTTTCGGACAGCTTCTTAGAAAGGTCGCATCTCATGAAAACGGACAAGAGGTTGCGAACATTCAATGCCGTTTCGTTTAAAAACGTTTGCCACCTCATGTTTGAAGTATGCGTCTCGATATTGCGATACAGCTCCACCAATGCATTCTGTTTTCCAGAGTTCTTCACAGCCTGTTCCAGTAGGGCGTCGTAAGCGTTACCGTGTCGCACTTGAACGTGTAGCGGATCCGTGTTCCTCATGGCGACTTCTTCTCTTAATCGCTCGATGGTGTCGGTGGCAGATTGCAACTCCCGTTCAACCTTTTCAATCCTTTCGGTTGCGGCGGCAAGCTCTTCCGTCTTATCCCGCAAGAGGCCGGAAAGTTCGTCCCGTTGGCCCTCCACTCGAGCCATGTCCGCCGCGTGTTGCACGGACGCATCTCTAGCAGCTCTGTCTGCAGCATCTAGACGTTCTCTCAGCACTTCAACATTTGCCCGTGTCTCGTTCAATTCGCGAACGGTTCGCTTGAGCCTCAGGGCCTGTGACACTGTGTTTGTGAAGTCCGAGTTTCCTATAAGCGTCTCGTCCCGTGAAGTAGTCATCATCAACATGAAACAGCTTCCTTTGGAGATTGAAAATTTTGAAGAGGCGCTCAATACCGTGGATAATAGGTACAATGAGTGGTTCAAGTCGCGCGCACCACTCTTCCAGTTCCTCGCCCTTCTTTCTAATATGTTGAGTGCAGGGTACGGTTTTCCCCTGGCGGCAGAGACCAGGCGTCATTCTGCAGCCTTATACGCTATCGCCGAGGAACGTAACATCCGAAGAGAGTTAGGTACAGAACGGGAAAGACTGTCGCATCAAAAACAAGCCATGACACAACTCGAGGCGGACATCAGTCGATTGGTACGAGCCAACGACGGAAGGATAGAGCAATGGAGAGCAAACGTCGAGAGCGAGTCTACGGATCAATGTCCACGGTTACCCGCGTTGCGAACATATTACGAGGACCTGATCGAGTATACGCAAAATTCCTCTGAACGCTTGATTCAAGCCATGAAAAAAGTGTCGACCACCGCCATCGACAGCGAAGAGTCTATGGTTTTCAATGACCTCGAACAACAGTCGTCGCTCGTCTGCTACATTCAAAACCGCAACCACTTGCGCGCGCAGTTGGAAAACGCTAAGAAACAACGTCTCAAAGTAGAGCGGGTCCGCAAAGAAGTACTCCACACAATGAATTTCTTGGGAAAATCAGACCCTTTAGAGACGATTCACGTCGGTCCGTTTTCGGCGTATCAGGGCAAAGAAGATACAGAATGAATATTCTTCCGCCAGACCGTTCCGATTATCTCTGCCCGTCGACGAGGGATCAATTCGACCGATATTTGTCCATCACCAATACTATCGTACAGGCTTCACCACGTTCCCTCGATTGCCAAGATCCAGGCGACCTTCAATTCAAACGGAGACCCCGTAAGCTTCGCAAGACGGAACAACGAGCTCCTCCATCGACAATTCCAGAGAGCAACAGACTTCATGCCACTGATGATGCAAATAAAATGCGAAGGAGACGCATCCTGCATACGGCCTGTGCAACGCTGACAATTCAACCGACCAGTATCGAGGACGCGGCGTTCCTAGAAGAATTGGTTAAGGATGCCGACAAGTGTTTAGACTATGCCGAGTGGTTTCAGAGATACAAGACCGCGACGATCAAGCGGTTTGTCGGTGGTGACGGAGAATGCGACGACGAAACGGTTCGCGACGTCAGGCATCTTCTAAACAATGTCTCAGTGCATTGTCATCTAGAAGCCATGGCACCCCTATTCCGAGATGAAGCTACAGCCGATGGATGGCATGTTCCCACTTCTTTATCTGTCGTCGGGCGTCCAATGACTCGCGAGCACCTCGAACTCGCCTTGTGTTTTAAGCGACGCGGGGTGTACAATCCCATGCATTTAAGACCATGCCTCGGTTGGCACGGAGATTGCCTTGCCGTCCAAATTCACGGAAAGTGACCTTTCGAAATGCCACCCTATCGCACCTTGACCGATTATCTCGACAATAACGATTACCATAAGCACGAAGTACGATGGCACTGGGGTCAGCCCATGTGTGTCGTATGCCGGATCCAGTCTATCCACTTTCCTCTCTTGACGAGGAAAGGTTGTGAGATCAAAACTGACGACTTCTCTATGTATCACGACCTCGAATTTGTGGATGTCCTTCCCAAGTATTTGACGCGGATACCTCGCCCCTGTCGCAATGTTGAATCCGGAGCCGACGTGCAAACCACAACGCTTGCGGTTTTAACGTTCACAGAGGCTCTGCAAGTGACTGAAGAAGGCTACGACGTGAATAATGTTTGTATATCCCGCAATTGTAAGGGCCAATAAAACAGATCCAAATCAGGAAATGGACGGGTAGAATGATATGATATTTATTTTAAAAAAAAAACCATCAATCTGCTTGCTTTCGTCTGCGAGTCTTGCTGAGACATCCCCGCGACATTTTTGTTGCTTACACCAACACTCCAGAGTCTTGCCCTTTAGCGAGGGAATCTCTCTCATTAAAAACTCATTAGATCTGACGTACGTTTCGTATCTCTTGATGCATTTTTCTCGCCCGCACCGTTGTACTGAGAACGGATTTCCCCAAATTGAATCGAACGTGCCTTTCACGTATTTACACTTTGTGCCAATAATAAACGATTCTTCCTTACTTTCACTACGGTGAACTATATATATATACTTATATATATATATATATATATATATATATAAGTATATATATATACTTATACTATATATCTTTTATATCTATTTGTATATCATATACGTATGTATGAGATCCATGGTCTTTAAGGTGCAGGTCCATCCTCTTCTACTGGTCCCTGCAGACCCATTTCTCACGCGACCAGAGACGGATTTCAATACACCCTTTACTGTTGTCATTGATTGTAAAGGAGCACCTGCCAATAGGTTCTTGGTCAAAGGCGCCGTGTACGTTTACATCGGTTTTGAGCAGCAACGCATACCCAAATTCCTTCGGTATTGTTTTAAAGGCCAAGAAATCAAGCCATAGTCATATCTTATCGTGTATCAAAATTGTTTGCTTTGTTTGAATTAAACATACAACGAATCCTTTGAGGACACGCGTGAGACGTGTTTGTTGTTTTATTTGTTCTTTTCGATGGATCTATATTCTTCATCTTCGAACTGTATGTATTCAAAGTCCCTCGTCGAGTCGTACCCAAAGTTTTCGGCTAACTGCGCGTTGACCTTAATCTCTTTCTCCAATCCAATGCCAGTAGCCGCTAATGTCATGGCGGAATAACACAGGCGACGAATGAAGGGTCTCCAATCGCGACCCTCTATCGGTTTGGGAGTAAGGGCCGCTCGTATCAACATTTTCATGGTTTCGAAATCGACCTCTACGAGGCACACAAATTCCCCGCATCTCCATGGGAAACGAACCGATTCGTCCGACCTCGTCAGGCATTCGCGTCGCATACCATGCTCCAATTCCTTGTTTATGTTGTGAATGGAAGTGATGCGACTGAAGTGCACCTTGCGTAGTTTGGGCTTTTGACTCAACAAGCGTACCATCCCTCGAGGTCCAAACGAGGACAGATCCTCGCAAAAGTCGCAGCCGTTCAACAACACAATAAAGATTGCGCACAATCGACGTTCGGCTTCCGCATTGGACCACTTGGACGTCTCACCCAGTTGACACGAAGAGAATAGGAAACTTTTCTCCACTTTAGGCAGGAGGTGATCGTTGCATATTTCTGGTTCCTCTAAAGGATCGATACTCCGCAGATCTATGCGATGAGGGACGAACAATGACCTGGTCTTTGAATCCGCGGGAACCGTGCGTACCACCACGTTTTTCTTATCTCTGAAGCCGAGTTGCTTGGCCCAGAACAACTCTGGCGAGCCTATGGCGATCATTGATACCAACACGTCAGAGTCGGTCGTCGACAACAGTGAAGGACCGTTTAGGCGGTTGGTGGCAAACCGACCCAAACGGATCATCATGGCGTCCGCTTCCAGGTCCACGTTTCCACTGAAATAATCTCTCAAAGGACGTGCGCTCTCGGGTCTATTGCCGGCGATACGAAACCAGCGGTTACTTGAATCGGTACTGGAGTTCCATCCTCTTGCCACGAACACATCCACGTCAGCTTCGTTTTGCCCCCCCACGCGTTCCACCGTTTCACACAGGCAGTCGATAAGTCTCCAGAGGTTGTCTCTACTACGAAGATAATCAAACAACGATCCTTGCAACATTTCTTGCCCACCTATCTGAATGGGGGTGGGTTCGAGTAAGCCGACGCGATCGGGACCCAGAAACTCCTCGACGCGTTGACGCAGTTTGTGTTCTTCGGACCTGGACTTGGCTAGAGACCTCTTTTTACTCGTGATGCTCTTGGCAGCCGGACGGTCGCCGTCCACCAAGTAGTAGGCCGCCACGAGATCCGGCAGCAAAGCCGTTAAGCCTCGACGTAAGCTTAGTAAACGATCAAAGAGAAACCCCGTCAACATCTCGTCGTTGAACGTATCGACGTGCACTGCATAACGTTTGTCGGGAAGCTGCTCGACCGTTCCGATATGAT
The DNA here is from genome assembly GCA_964035525.1 of Porites cylindrica. Classification (NCBI taxonomy): domain Eukaryota; kingdom Metazoa; phylum Cnidaria; class Anthozoa; order Scleractinia; family Poritidae; genus Porites; species Porites cylindrica. The sequence goes on from OZ037786.1 coordinate 2,795,687, forward strand.
AGCCGCCGTCAATGCATTTTGTCAGCACCTCTTCCAAAGTGTTCCCTTCGAAGCTCACAAATTGCGTGTCGCAATGAGAACGTATCCATTCCCGACCTGCCTTAGGAAAGCCGTAAACTAGTTGCGTCAGGTCGAATATGACTGTCTTGATCCTGGCAAGGTCACTTCGCTTCTTGACGTCTAAAAGATCATGGGGTTCGGCGTTGATGTGACGATTTCCCCACGTTTGCTTCGGCGTATCGTTTGGCCACGCCAACTGCACAGTGCGAGTCAGTACGGCATGTTCGCAAAGGGTAGTAGCCACTTTCGATCCCAATCCCATTATTGTTTCTAGTCGGCAACTTTGTTTCCCTCTAAAAGGACCAAGTTAGTGTTAACCTATGCAAAGACTGTTGATCAATTTTGGGAATTTACTTTATTTCTTTCATCAAGTCTTCAGACGAAAAGGAAAGAGAACAATCGGCCAATGTTGTTCGGCCAGAGTCATATACACATCTGTCTCGTCATCGAGATCTGGATACTGGCTGCACCTGATTATGGCCACATGCACAAAAATAAAAGGCGTGATCTCGCGTGGATTATTTCTACTCGAATACGACGCATTTCCCACGTTTGACATAAAGGCTTGGAGAAACGCACGTTGTGGTTTGTTGGTCATCACCAAGTCCACGTCGGGGTAATTATCCAAGTGGCGGTTTGCGCTTTGGACGACGTTCGAATACTTTTGCTGGTACACAAGCCACAGGCAAAAGGGTGCCGTTTCTCCTCGGTCGCATGTCGAAGTGTCCAAAGACGTTATCCCCATTTTCCCATTTCCCCCGCTCAAGATCGTTACCAGGTCAGTTTCCACGTCGATTTTTCGCTTTCCCGTGGAACAGATACCCATTGGCCGAAAGAGGTCGTACAAGTCTTGAGGACCCATGCACAATGACAGCAACGCTTCCACGCCGGCCGCAGCCTGACTTCCACCGCTCACTGTAATGGGGCGACTCCATCCATAGATGGTTTTTTGGTGATCGGCCAGCTCAAACGCTTCGGCTTTTGAAGCCATCACCGTTCGCCTCAGCTGTTTCACTCTCGACACGTATGCCCGGATGTGCGACTTGAGATCGGCAAAGGTGAGGCCAGTCGTCAGCCCTCCATAAGGAGGCTCGTCGGTAGGGGCTACTTGGTAATCCTGAGTCAAGTTCCTCAAGAGCTCTTGTCGGTAAGCGTGATCGCTCGACTTCATCGTATATCCTTTCAAGAACACTTTGTCCTCTTTCACGCGTTCCACCGTGTGAAAAGGGTCGTCCTTAGAAATGCGTCGAAGCACGTCGATACCCCTGTACTTGAAGACTAATCTTCCATCTCCGATTATCGTCGATTGACCGAGCGGCCCGAAGTTATTGAACCACACGTCTTGAGTGACCGGGTTTTCTTCCTCGTCAGCGGGAATGAAGGGATCGACGTCGTAAGGACCGTGGTTCAAGGCAAATTCGCGCACATGATCATACTTGGAGTATTCTCTATCTTGCAGGTACGCGCCCAAAATACCCGAATATGGAGCCACGCCGAAATTAGACATCGGCCTCTTCGGCGCCGAAAATGCCTCGGTCTCATCTCGGTAGCATTCCCAGGCCCGTTTTCGAGACTGTACTACCAGACGATCATTGTCCAGGTCCATGCTTTATTTTATCTTCATCTAACATACAAAAAAAGTTAATACCAAACGATGCAACTAGACTTCTTTCAAATCCGCAGTATCCGTCAAAACCCTTGGCAAGAGTCCACCCACTTTGGCCCGTGTGGAACGAGCCACGAGAGTTGAGGAAGAATGGGCAAAAGCTCTCGGAACACCAGCACTTCTTTCAGCAAACTGAGGATTGTTGTCATTTGGTCGTCGTCCACTATTTGAACACCTGGAATGAGGATGCTTTTACCCGAATACAACATGTGTGCCTCATGGCAGATTTGCTTATCGTAGACGGTCCAACAGTCTTTCATGATGCGAGAGGCTATGGTCGTGCTCCTTCTCTCCAGTTGTTCCCAGTTGATCTTATTTCCCGCAAGATCAAGGCAGGGCGATATGCAGTGCGCGTGGCGGCCAGGGATCTTTGGTGGAACCACGTCTGGCACCCCATCTATGTAATGTAACATGTCGAGGTACAATTGCTCATCTTTTCGATCGTCGCTCAGGCGGTCAAAGCGAACAGGGGTCTGCCAATTGCGAACGAGTAAGGTCTCGTCCATTTCCTGCAGCTTCTGAGAAATCATCTCGAACGTTACTTTCCGGCCAATACCGTGCTTCTTTCTTTCCAAACAGCTCACGAGTAAGTGCTGCAACGTTTGAACACCTAGTTCTCCTCCGTGAAGACGCCTGAAGGAAACGAGCAAACGGGCGGCTGCCAAAGAAAATGCGTCGATCGATTTCAGCCGGGTTTCGTATAGACTCGTTGCCCGCTTCATTAGTTCCATCGTGTCGTAAAAGTGATAAAAGGAACAGAGACAATTACTCCATATATTACATGTGCAGATCTGTAGCATCCAACAGGGAAGTGTTTTCTGCCAGCTCATATCAGGTTGTCTTTGTGTTTTCAGTGTCAAAGAAAATGACCATGAGAATCGATACAAGGAAAGTCTCCTACCAAGCTCTAAATCGCTTATCTGGGCCAAGAACCACAGTGGGTCGCTGGACTTCGTACACGATCTGCACCGTCGCAGACATAACCTTCCTAGCACTGGCATTCGTCTCGTGCAAGGGCGAGCCCAATCCGCCAAAGTTATGGGTAATCGTCAAGTCCATCGGGGCGGCTGTCTTTCGCTTCCTCATGCTGTTTGAATACCTCGACCACCACATCACGTTTGTGGAACTTCGCAAACATCTTACCATCGGAGATCACCGCTTCAAATCGCAGATGACCGATCCGTTTGTTCCACGATACGACTACGCGTCTTTGATAGCTGGCACGTTTGAGGCAGCGTGCGCTTTGGGAACGACCAACGCAATAGCCAACGCGACAAACGTTCACAAGTGTCATTTACTGATCTTGGCTGCTGTCGGCTCCTCTACCTTGACGTACCTCAAGTGGATCGTGTCCGTGTACAAGAGCTGTCTTCGGTGTCGACGCAGATTCCCGCGATAATCAATCCGTGCCTTTCGATCGTGTGTACTTTTTTTATTCCCTCGCCGCCTTCTTTCACATTTTTAACGCTGCTTGTTAACTCAATCGGTCGATCGTGTTATCTGTGGTTATTGGCCGAGCAATTGATGCATGTGGCAGCCATGACAACTGAACATGCAGGAGTGGATGCCTCGACGGGCAGGACAAAAAACTGTCAACGAGAAAACCTGCTGGGTGATGCCTGCGTCAGCGTTGCGATCATGTTGTGTATCTTTGGGCTATGGTGTACATACTCGCCATTGACTGTCCCGAATCGGTACACAACCGTGACGCACATTCGCCATCTTGCGCAGAGCGGATCCGGTGCGACACCAGTTCCCCTGCCTTTGTCCAATGTGACCCGTTTGGGACTGCAAGATAAAGATACTGTCTTGGTTCTCTTTCCTCGCGCTTGGCAAACCGCCGGCTGGTCTCGCGTCGTGTTTCGATTTCATCGCTACCCTTACGACAAAGTGACTGGTATCGACGTCCTCGCCAAAGCAACACCAGTGCGTGCTCTGGCCTGGATAGGGGATCGGTTGATCATCGACTCTGCATTCAACGAGACGTTTCGTCGTTTCGAACATCTTGGTTTCCGCTGTAGAGGTTCCCGCACTACCTTGGGCATCGCCTTTTTAAGGCTGGACGATGGTCGATGGGATGAAGCCGTCATTGTCAGGGCTTCGGGTTTGGTGCGATCGTTTCCTTTGGTGAAAATAGAAGACGGTCTCTGGCTCGCAGGGATGCCATCTGGCGAGGATCAGTGGCAGGGACGCGTCCGACACATCGCTGACATCCCCGGCAACGTATCTCTGTTCGGGCCATCCACGCAGTCAAGCATTGAGTCGTACGTGTAAAGGTCGCACGACGATCGCCATTTAAAGAAACACAGGCCTCGAACCAGGGATCCATTAAAAAAGCAACCAATCGATAACATTGTCGATGAAAGTAAATGGATTCAGACTCTCCGAGACCTAGAAGCATCGGGCATTTGGACCCGACGGTTGCAGGAAGGCTCAGACTTTGCCTACAAAATGATGGACAGTGGTGGAAGCTATTTGATTCCAATGCAACGCGCAAGGAAATGGAGGATATGCTGTCTGGTCTCGGTATCTTTCTGAGTCCTCTTCGACATCGGGATTTCATCGAAAACAATACCATGGAGAAGATCGTTCAACATTTGTGGGCCACTGTCGGGCCCCGTATTACGACGATACCATCCAATATAGAGGTAGGGTTTAAGCTTCTCACAGAAGTCATTCAGGGCCGAGTTTCAACTCACCGGTCTTTGACTCTCTTGTTGGTCTTGACGCCATTGTGTGCCACATCACCTTCCAACCTCAAGGCCTTACTAGACGAACCTGCGGATATGGCCGTCATGTGCGGGCACGACGATGAAACGCGCATGGCTTGGTTGTGGTTGAAATCGTTGCTTTGCACTCTTTTGGCCTTTTTTTGGCCAAACGTATCGCCACCCTCGTCGGTTTGGAAAGTCGATCGCGACACCGAAGAAGTCAACGAGATGCTTAGACGCGCCTGCGAAATGACGAGCCGATGCAAATGGAAGACAGTGGAGATGAAGGAACAGGGTGACGAAGATTGGCTCAAGGCAAGCTACCAAGGTCGATACAGACCAAACAGAACTCGATGCTTGTGGAAGCAGAAGGATGGTGAGACTCGAGAAACGTGCCTGGACGAGATGATAGCCGCACGAATTACCGACCTGTGTCCAGAGAACGGTTTCGTGGGCTTGTGGGTTGATGGTCATCCCAATCTGGTACTCAGTGCAAACGATTTGAGATCTTTGTTCATCTCTACGGATCCGTGGGAAAGCATTGACAGAGCTAGGATACCTTTTACGAAGGGGATCCTCGTCGCTTCAGATAAACGGTTGGAGTTCCATCACGATGCCCTGCCACCGGCCAGAGTACACCGTGCCACTGGGATTCCTTTCGAGCTATTCAAAGGGTTTCCTTGTGTTCCCAAAGAACGTTTACTTCTTCCTTGATTCAAATAAAATATTTTATTGACAATTCATAGCTCGCCTAATGATCCTCGTTCCATTTTTGAATGGCAGACTACTTCCTTGGAATTCGCATCCCCTCAGGGTTTCTCGTCGGTATCCTCGTCCGTCCAGTCATCTTCCGTGTGGCTAGACTCGACGCAATCATGTTCTGGCTCGCACTCTAAGCAGACGTAAAGGCGGCAATCGTCGCAAATGTAAAGACACCCTAGGCAGAGAGGATATTCGCAGTCGGTGCATATCTCTGAAGGTCTGTTCTCGTTGAGAGCCATGTCACAAATAAAACAATGGGTTTGGATTTTTCCTTTGTTCGAAGTAGGCGTCTTGTTTATTGCAGTCTCCATCCTTCCTTGACCTCCCTGACTGTCTGACGAGCCACGTAGTGTTGTTCAGAAAAGAGCAAATTTTAGCATTGAAATGAAAACCCCTGTGATTAGAATTTGATGATGAGCTCCACGTGGCCTTTCTCTTGCATGGCTTTTGCAAAAGTCTTCACTTGTCACGAGATCGCGATGAACTTTTGTCGGGAACAAGCGCGTACGTACCAGGAGTTTTCAAAAACAATGATCCGGCAAAGTTTTGCTTTTGTGACGTTGCCGATCATTGGGTCAAACTTGCCGAGCAATGCTCCAGGAGAATATGGAACGGGATCCATGGGAAAGGTCCAGTTTCAGTCGGATGCGGTGGCTTGGATCGAACGATATGCACAAGAGATGTTATTTTCTGGCTCCAGGGTACTCCAAACACTCGATCCATATTCCCTTCACGACGGTCGGCCAGTGAAGGGCGCGTTGGCCCTATACGTTCCGAAAAATAAATCCAGTGCCATTTCAATTAAAGATGTGGTGGTGAGACCTCCATCCCAAGAACCATCGTGTGGTATTGTCTTTGTTACCGTTCGAGGGTATCCAGTCGAAGTAGGAGATGGTTGGTGTATCTCGTTTCATTTGGCAATCAACGATTACGACCTGGACTGTGCCACGCGCCTACAATGCCTCCTCCAGGGACTCTGTCCAAACGTCGCGGAACAATTGGCCCTCGCTCGTAAGCGCGTTCGATTGAACCCGGAAGAGGCCAAACGATTCCAGATGTCATTGGCATGTCCTTCGGCTACCAGGCATCCAAGGCCTATATTGTTGTCGAATGCTATCTTTCTTGTTGCTGTGTGCGCCAGGAGATCTCACAAAAAGCGACAACGGGGAAGAAGCGAATATGAATCTCTCACTCTAATGCAACCGAACAAGTTTAGGAGAAAAGACCGAGAGAACGAAACTTTGGCCACGACGACACCTTTCCCTGTTAGTTCTACAGAGATGCGTCATGATGAGGCACAGCCGAGCAGGAGTCTCGAGGGAACGAGTACGTCGATTGTCGACGCCACCCAAACCTCGTCGGAGTATCTTGGTTCACAAGAGAACACGATATCTCTGGGAAAAGAACCATCGAAAGGATCTCCATTGCCTCTTCCGAGGACGCCGTCAAGTCAAGCCGTTGAGATGGATCATCGAGATGAAAGTCCATTGATGACTACAGGTCGGCATATAAAACATGTCGCACAAGACGACGTGTTTGCGGATTGGTCACCTCCTCCACCAACACCTATGGGCATACCGCCTAAAGGCGTCCAAGATATTTTTGTTCCTGCTACTCCCGTTTCCTTGTGGTGTAAAGCTCAGTCACCGGACGGACTGCAACCGGTCACGGCTTCCCTCGAGACAACACCGTCTCGTTCGGATTCTCTTTTGCAATCGTCTTCGAAATCACTCCCGACAGTTACCTCTGTGGAGAGGGTATCGAATGCTTGTCATACTCCAGAACAGTCATCGTGTCGGCCATCACCGCTTGTGACACCCGTTCTGTTGGACATTGCTCCTTCACCTCCTTTCGTCTCCGCCGTCGAGACCCTTATCTGTTTCGAGAAAAATGAGAACAAGCTCGCGGATAAGAACGAACAAGAACAAAAACAACATAAAGACGATAAAAACGAAGGACAAGGGGAACGTGTAGAAGAAGAAGATGATGATGATGAAGAAGAAGACGATGAAGAAGAATTACAAGATGGTGACGAACAAGAGTCATTATTCTTACTTGACGATGGCATTCACACGCCTTTGCCTATCAACGAAACCACAACTTGTCCTCCAGAATTTGCTCCAGCCGATAGTGCTTCCCCGTTTCTGCAATGTACCACAGTCTCACAGGAAACCTTGCCGCTTCCCTCGAGTTCACATCAATGGAAAAATAGATGGTACGAATACCAACATAACTGTGTCCTAGATGGCGTGCTCGCGTATAAGAAACGTCAACCATTCATTGACCATATCAATCCGGTCAAAATGGCATACGCATTTCCCGGGGTAAATGAAGATAAAATGTGTAACAGTTATCCATGCGTCGTAACTTTGATAAAAATTGAAGATAAAGGGCAAGAAACCTTCGAGGTATTTGGGGCCTCCAATATTAGACAGGCAATCAACCTCGTGATGCGTCTTCATACCTCGACCAACAAAAAATCTTCAGATGTCTACGTGGCCATGACAGGCTCCATGAATAGCACAGACGTTCCCCTGGACATTCCCCTGGATGATGAAATAGAGACAGAGAGGGTAATTGTAAAGAGGCGTCCCGTCTGCACCATACCGTCTATGATTAAAGAAGGAAAAACAATTCACGCCTGGAGACCAGGTGGTCAGCCTTATGTCGTTTCTCGAGAAGAACAAAAAATCAGAAAGGAATCCATGACCGGATTGGGAATCCCTCGCAGACGAAGCGGATACGTTGTATCCGTTTTTCGTTCAGACGACGCTGATCACTATCAGAGGCTTTTGGCTCAACCAAAGACGCTCGACATTCCTTCCGTTGTCAGCTGCATTGTCAAACGTAACATCAACCATTTGAAATCAATGGCATACAACCAGCATAGAAGAGAGTTAGATTACTTTCCCACCGAGATCACTAGCACTGGCGACTGGTTAGCAAATCATCATCTCGAAATTGGTGCTGCCGCCGCAGATTTCCTCGAGAACGGTGGACGGTCGCTGAACCACAAGTTCCCATTACAGTGTAAATTACAATCCAAGCGGATAGTGGCCATAGATAAATCGAAGGACTCTCAAATGACACTTCAATCTTTCTTGAGTTATTACCTAGAACTGATAGAGCTGTTCTCACGTTCGGGTACGATTCTCGGTGATGCCATATTTTATCAGCATGTACACGGGAGAGAAACGGCTAATTTCATTCTTGATGTAGTGTTTGGACGCGCAGATAGCCTAGCTCGTCTGTTCAAAGAAACGGACAATGCCACAGAATGTTTGTGGACTTTGCGAAAAACAATGTGAAAGATGTAAAATAAATGGAGAGGAAGAAAGAAAGTCTGATAAAATCCCGAAGTGCAATAGATGTTTAACATTTAATCCAGCTCCTTTAATTTACTTATTATATATATATAACATATAACATCTACAATATATATATTATATATATTCATTTCATACAAATGAGTGTATAATAAAAAATACATGTTTCAGAAAAAGATTAAAAATTTTGAAGTACCCTTTGTCACCCCGTTTGTTTCGCTTAGAAAAGATCTCATCATAACGTACGCACGAAGTGTTTAGTTTGTTATTTTTATTTATTGTTTAAACAGTTTTACGACCATCTTATCTCCAGGGAAGATGCGTTGAGAACCTGTTGGTTCAAGTGACTGCAGGACTTCTCCGAATGGATTCGGTTCGTACATGGCAGTATCGTTCTCGCACAGCATTGCTAACAATTCTGAAGTGAACTGTACTCCTGCGGTTGTTTTAAACACGTTGGACTCTCGACATTTCTTCATCATAGTTTCCTCCCCAGCAGCCTCGGTCTTGATCGAGGCTGCTAGGGTCTTTATCTCTTGGCCGATCCCGTCTTGATTAAAATATTGGTTTATGAAAGACAACAGACGGGTGATGCGGGTCACCTTGGAAGACTCTATCTGTGCGATTGTTCCTTCCCCTCCGTCCCTAGTCACATCGAAATCCATCTGATCGGTGGTCAGGAAACGTCTGTATCTATCCATGCAGCTAAACATCCGTCCTCTATGGTCCACGGTCTGAGGCTGAATACCATAAGTTGCAAACATCGGTGGGCACATTTGGTTACGACCACCGTATCCGCTAAAGGAATCTCTGAAGGTCGATTGTTGTGCTTGTACGTCCGCGTCCGTTGGAAATCGCAAATACAAGAGATCCCCTATACTGACCGGATCGCTTCCAGTGTGAAGCACTGTCTCGCGCGTTGCTGGTACGATAGTGACATCCATCAACTGATTGGTCTGATCTAGAAAGCTTTTGCGTTGATTCACTGCCCACCTCACGTCATCCATCCATGCTGCATGATACACAGGGTCCTTTGGCATCCCTGCTGCATCTGGATAAGCGATCCAAGGAATGTCATCGCTCGGTATGTCGAGCTTCAAGGCAACGACTTGACCCTCTAAGACCTCCCGGCCTCTAAGCGACATCGGTGCATAACCCTCTTGTCCTTTGTTCTGGTACACATTTTCCTGAAGTTGGTAGTAACCGGGATGAAGATGCACGTTGAAAGACGTAGTTGATATGGCCATTGTCTACGAAGAACTGGCTGACTGACCGAAAACGTATGCACTATGCGGTCAGTAGAATATACCCAGATCCTTTAGAGTGACGTTAGTGTCCTCTTCTGGCGACGTGCCGTGCAGCGACATTCCACTCGCCCGAACGGGAGCGTGTGCATTTTGCGCTGGTTGTGTCTGGGGGGGAACTTGAACTTGAGCCTGATTGAGTGTTGCAGGTGGTGTGGGAGTGGGCGTGGAAGACGAAGGAGGTTGCGCTGGTAGTTCGTTGCCCCACTGCATTGGGCGTTGCTCCAGAAATCTTCGAAACTCGTCCATCAGAACGCGTTGCTCCTTATCCTCTTCCCGAGAAGGCGGCTGTGACTGTTTCCAGTGCTGTATTTCATCATGAATAGTATCCTGGATGACTTTGCGTATCTTGGATTCAATCGCGTTCTCCTCTCGCTGTTTAAGACCCATTGTATAGGCAGGCAGATGCTGACTCGAATCGCGATCTCGCTTACGGCCTGGCACCAATCTTCGCGATAGGGCTTCGTGAATCATCTGCAACGAGGGAGATTGTCTCTTTCTTGAAACTTGAGCTTGTGGAGTTTGCTGCAAAGTAGATAGTCGTGGCGATTGATGTTCTTGAACGGGGCTAATATTGCCGCGCTCCTCATTCAAGGCTCTCGCTCGTAATGCCGTGGCTCTCACAGAGACCAGACTTGTTCCAATGCTAGGTCCGATCTCCTCGTCCCCAGTTTCGTTTGACTTTGAAGAAGCCGACGAAGGTGTCGTCTCTCCCAGTGCAACTTCCACGGCATCGCGGAACGACTTGGCGAGCACATTTGGAAAACTTTCTATGTTATACTTTACAAGAGTGTGCACGGCATCTGCGTGCGGAACATTCGGTTGGTCAGGGTTGTCGATGTCGCGAATAACTCCCTCTCTTAGCATGTGTTCTATATCTTTACGGACCTTGCGCTCACCCGAGGCCTCCGATGCCTTGAGTTCTGCCAGTGACTTCAGTGCTGCCTCTTCGAGAAGTCCCCGGGTCATGTTCAGAGCGTCGGCCTGATCCTCTAACGTCTTTCGAATCTGTGTCACTTGCTGGGCTATATCCTCGATTTCTGACATCTTTCCGATGGCGTGATTTCCTTCAGGGGCATTGGAAGACTCTTCCGTTTTTGGTACCTGCTCTGCACCGACTACCTCTGGTGCACAATTTCCCGTTTCCGATACCCTGGCCGGCGCATCAGAAGCCATCGTGGTTGTTGACGAGTTCATGGATGAACCCAGAAATCCACTAGCTCGATGGCAGTGGCGTTTAATAGGTTTGGTGCCACTTTGAGTAAAAAACCTAAAGCGAGTCAACACGTCACGCAGCGACTCCCTATGACAAAACACACCCACGGTGTCATCACGCGCCCCAAGTTGAGTGATGGAAATCTCGTCCGGTAGACAATTAACAGTCCCCAGACTAGATTGACATGCAACAGTGAGGAGGACCGGTGCTCCCGCTTTGAACGACGCCTCGTTGATGGTGGCAACACAAGCGCACGCAAAAGTAGTTCTACCTACCCAATGAATATGCCATCCAAATAACACGCGCCCCACGGGATCGCTACAGTGGAAGTATCGAACGGGGATACCTTTCACATCCATTTTGCGGATGTCGCCTACAGTCAAGTGATACTTTTTATCACTGCCAAGCTTCGGCGGAGCTCCGATATCGTTGGCAAAGATACAGACCCAAAAAATCTCGTCATGGGTCTTGGCTAGGGTCTCCTTCAGTACCGTCTCTGGATCGAACTGGCTATGGCAAGTCTTGCAGAGCATCGCGTCTGATCGGCACGTGCGTAGTGTCAACTAAACGAAGATAATAACCCACCAGGGCCATACCCACTTCTTCGGCATCTAGAGGTTCCTTTACTCTTGGAGTTAACTTCAAAGAGACGCGTTGCTCGTTCAAATCTACGATGAGATCCGAAAACTCGCACGTTTCCAAGAGAGCGCACAACTCCGGCCAACCAAGATGAACGACGCCCTCGAATGTCACTTCTACCTCGGCCTTATCACTTTCGGTCCGCACGTAATTGAACGACTGCGCTCCGTGGGGCCTGCCGCACATGATGTACTCCATTCTTTCTAGCGTTTCGATGTCCAATCTTGTTGGGAATTCCTCTGATACCGCCTTGCGCGTCTTTCCGTCCTTGCACATGCTATCGAGGTCGGCAATCTTTCGGATGGCGTATTTGTCGCACAATGGACACGCTTGCCGGCTCTTTATCCATCGCGCTCGAAAATCGAGACAAAATCCCGTATCAGGAAATTGTTGACGAGCCCAAGCAACAAAGGTGAGGTCGAACTTCTCGGGCGGCCACAATATTCGATTCGTTTGGTCATCACGGTGTCTCCGACGCTTGACAACGCGACGATCAAGTTCCTGCTCGTTCTCGAGGTCGTCGTCGTTGTCGTCGTGTTCGTCGCTTGGTCGTTTTCGCTTTTTTCCCATCGTTATCACTTTGCTTTTTTAAGGTTTGTTTAATGGCCGGCAACAGCGCCGTCAATAAAGCATCGGGTGTGCGTTGCAAAACCGTAACAAATCCTGGCCGGTTGGAAAACGTGCATGCCATCCATATCGCCACCCAGCGCAATCTCTCGTCTGGTCTTTCGTACACTTTTTCATTGCCATAGCAGACGGGCACGTTGTGCCATTGAAATTCCCACTGCCCCGCATGGCTTTGCACTTTCACGTCTCTTCGTTTCATGGGGCGCTCTATGTCCACGATCCCGGCTGCGCGTCTACACTGTGCCACCAAGGCACTTTGCTCCGAGGTGGTGCAACGTACTTCGACCGACAATAGTCGATCCAACACGCTGGACGAGCCACCGCCGGTTAGGCGATGAAGCAAGGCGAGTCCCCTGTTGACGACCGGATGAACCCCCGGTTGCCACGCTTCTTGTACCAAACGATCATCAGGGACCGTCTCGACAAAAACACGCCTGAACCAACGCCGTACATCCGGGGTGGGGTTCGTGAGGTACAGTCCAATGATGTCTCCCGAGAGAGCAACCCCGCGTCCAAAACACATGGCCATGTGTTTCAAGGCCGAGTCTATCTCGTAACCAAAGGTATTCGGTGGTCGCGGGATCAACGCATCGCCAAGTTTCACCATCGACAGTACTTCTTGGCGAGGAAAACGCAAGAGTCCTACCCAGTCTTCGCGAATCAACAAAATAGCGGGTGTTTGTAAAACAAGGGACATGGCGGTATAGCGGCAACCACGAGCAAACCCCACGAGCAAGTGCACCCATCTTTCTTTGCAGAGCGTGTACTTGTTCCAAAATGCGGCGCTGGACCTACGCACCTGTTCGAGAGGAATATCGTATGGTCGACCCTCCCCATCGATGACACTAACAATCATCCCCTTGCTTTCTTCCACCAGGGCAGATGACATCGTTTGCAGACTTTGCTGAAGGAATCGTCGCGCTTCAAGTCGACTATTACGAGCAAGCCGAAGGTGATTACAATCAAGACCCATTTTCCGTTCGGTACAAAACTCGAATGAGCACCGAACGAGTGTTTGGTCTGTGCGAAGGTGAGGATCAGCCCGAGGCGTGGACGAGTCTCCACGCGTCTCATAGGCTAAACGCGCTTGCCGTGCAATTCGAAGATTCACTCGCTTCGGAGGAAGACAGACAACGCGCACTGTTCCGAAAGCACTGCGAGACCTTGGCTCAAAAGGAGCAGGAACTTGTAGATATCCAGTACGCAGAGGAGTCCGGGGACCCTCTATCATCTATTTTATCCAGCGACCCTCTTATCAAGAACGCTCTGCTCGAGTATCGCCGATATGGCCTGGCTGATTTGCGTTACATAAGCAACGCACATGTCCTGGCCGTTGTCTGCCCAGTCTCAAAGAAATGGTTCTTTCCCCAGAAACTGCCCACCCTCGCCGTCCGGCTCCATCCGTCCTTATTCTCTTCTGGAGACACCACGGGGTCAATCGAACAGGACGAAGGTACCCTGTCTCGTTGCCACGTACCCGACGCCCTACGAATTCCCAAGGACAGGCAACCGCTTTGGTTTTCCAATCTGCTGACATTTCACCCGGAAGAACTGCTTCAAAGCACGCCATGGACAGTTCCCGATCAAGAAGACTCGACGCGTTCTCCTTTCGATCCGGTCCAAGAACTCATACGGGCCATGGTCGTCACGCGACAGGTATCTGCGTTTCTGGGACGAGAGGCCAGGTTTCCTACTGATTCGTATGCACAAGTGGACAGATTGCACGCAGCATTCTATCAACTCGTGAAGACGCAGTTTGTGGACCCCGCCTTAGAAAATGCCCGTCAGCGATTTCATGCTGGCGATTGGTCCAGCTTCTGTATGACGGCCTTACAACATTTGCCGGTTGTTCGACCCTGCAAACAAGACGAGGAAGAGGAGGGCGTGGAGTGCGTACTTACTGGAAAAAGAAAGGACCTTCTCCGGGTCACTGTTGTGAGATGTCCCGTCTTGGAGTGGGATTGCACCGTTAAGTCATTTAGAGATCACATCAACTGGTTCACGTCTCGGTACACTCGAGGACAACAACGCTGGTGGCAGGTGGCTACTCAGCGGCTTCCATTCCGCAGTAATCCTCGAAACGGCTCGCGCCGTAGACGATTATCTTCTCTTTCTTCCACATCGTCGGTTTCTGGGGTACCCGAAATCAATAGCCGGCATCGCGGACGCAGGACGGTTATTCAGGTCTCCAATAACTGCCAAGATGCCGACGACGATGATTTCGACGGCTTCCTGGTGGGGCCTTGGACAAACAGTTTGATCTTACATCGTTCCGTGGTCGACCTCCTGTGGCAAGCGTGGCGGTTGAGCCATCTTAACTGGTGGATCGATGTCGTTTTCCTTCAGTGGAGAAAAGATAAATCAGCATCCCATTCCACAAACCAAGAGGCTATTTTCATCATCACAAACGCCATATTTGCAGCACTAAGCCAATGCCAGACTTCAACCGGATCGTGGTAGTGGTCGATCGCAACCCCTTTGGATCCACCAAGGGACAATGGGCACGCATCTTGGGCGTCCTGAAAAACGACGAGATTTCTCTGAGATGGGATGACTCTTTCAGACAGGCGTCTCGTAATTTCTGGAAGTGGAACATTGCTGTGTGTCTGTTTGACCAAGCCAAGAAAGATGCCGTTCCGGTGGCGCTATGCGAAAATGATCATCTCGCCCAAAACGTGTCTAGCTTTGTTAGCATTTCTGCAGCACACCTTCGAGAGGGAGGTTTTTTGCGGTTGGCGCCTTTACCGGACGTGAGACGCATCGACTACCTCGACGAGCAAGACGACGCTATTAGAGAAGCACTCGGTGACGCGTCCACCGCTTTACCACATGTGCGACTGGGGGAACTCATGGCCGCAGCTCGCAGTGAGTGCTTACGAAGGACCGTGCAGGGAAGCAACGTTAGTTTGGCTGTGGTGCGCCGAATCGTGTCTCGTCTTCTAAGAACAGACGAGGTCTCCATCACGAGATCAGACGTTACTGAGAAGAGGAAAAGAAGAAAGAAAAAGAAGAACAGCGCCGAACAACAGGAGGAACAAATGGCACGGGTTTCCGAATTTTTCAGATTGAAGAATGCGAAGACTTACTTCTTCGAGCAAGTCAAAACGAAGGCTGTCGTCGCTCCATTTGCGTGTCGTACCTTTGTGCCCAATTTGGAACGATTTTATGCCAGTCGGGGAAACCATCCAGGTTACCTTAAGACGGTGGCTCGGTACGTAGATGGGCTACCTCCGTGGGACCGGGCTTTTGTTGAAGAATGGACAGTTTTGGGGATCGAGACACCGGCACCATCCATGGACGAGCGGATGGTTTTGTTGCAGTACCCGAACGACAATGGGATGGGTTATTCTTTCGCGGCTTGCGATTCGGCCGGATTAGAAAAGTTGATATCCGGAACCAAGTCACCCGCATTCAGTGAAGTCTATCGTGACGATCTGGTCCTCACTGCGATTCCCGTCGACTGGGATATGCCTGTCGACAAAGTCATTGGCTCTACGTGGAACCCGATGACCTGGCTCGAGCGCATCGAACGTGCTGCAGATGCTGCTTTGCGTCACTTGATACCGAGTCTCGATTTTGGCTCTCACAAACGACGAGTCGCGCAGACCCGCATGTGGATATCAGAAGAGATGATGGCGAAGGTGACACCGGAAGGAGTAGTCCGAGTCCAGGGACTGGACAAAGTTAGCGTCCACGTAAATCTCCTTCTTCCTTGCAACGTCATCATTTGGAACTACAAGGATCTACGAGTGGTGTACGAAGAAATGGAACGCCAAGACGGTGCGCACTCCTCTTGGTATCTCGACAAATCGATCACCAAACTTCGTCTTCCGGCTTGTTTTAAGAGGCGACAAGACGGTTCCTATGTCCATCGCCTGGTTCCTTGGCGCGGTACTCCTGCCGATGTCTTTGGTGCACTCGTGCATGCCAGACACGACGTGCCACCATGGGAAGGTATCGACATGGCAGTCTTCAGGTCAACTTTATCTAAACAAGCTCCTGGGATTACGGGATACAACATAAAAACTGTTGCTAACGAATGCGACGTGAACTTCAACGAAGCTATAGAAGCCATTCGTCTCGCTTTGTCTAGTACAAGGGAAACTGTTTCGGTGGAATTAGCACCGGCCTCGCGGCCGCCTTTCGTCGCTGTACGAAGGCGTAAGGAGGGAAACTGGTGTGTCATTAAAGGAAACACACATGGCCATGCTACGATGTATTTCGTGATCGACAATCGAGCGCGTGCGTGGATTCACTGTCACAACGACAAATGCAAGACCAAGCGTTTAAAGGCCGCCACAAAACCGTACATCGACCTCTCGACGGCTCGCATTTGTGTGCAAGATTCGTGATCGCTCTTGGAAAGGTCTTGTATAATCTATTCTCTGCTCGTTTGTGGATAGCCATAGCAGTCGTCATCGTGGTCACGAATTTGTTAAAAACTCTTCTGTTGCACGTTGGATTGGTCATTGGTGATGTGGCAGAGTTCATCAACGAAATCGTGGCTGTTGTGTTTGAGGTTGTTAACGCCGTCGCCAACGAGGCGTCAAAGGTAGGACACGGTTTCAAGGATTTTTTTACCGGCCACTTTAAACGACTCTCACACGAAGGAGACTACGCTACTCGAACTCACCTGACAGTACCCCCGATCCTGTCTCAACTGGCTAGTCTCAAGGACCACATCGACGATACAAAGGAATCACCGGTCGGGCAAGCTTTGGCCGAACTGATCCGACTGCTTGCGCGCGTACGGGTATGTCCTAGTCTTGCGTACTTTCGGACTATATCCCTTTCGAGATGGATCATCAACGGTTTGGTCGATGCCTTGTTGCCGGGTTTGTGCGAAAACAAGGTATCGAGAGCCATACAAGTGATGCTGTTTCTCTTCGATGGTCTTCCGAGACTTTTGGGTTGGATAGGTTCAACCGGCGTCCTGTTATGGCTCATTCTGATCGAAGGTTGGCCTTTGATCGAATGGGGTCTTCTGGTCTTATTTGAGGTCACCGTCTTTGCTTGGATCAAGGTTCGAGATTCACTTCGCTTTCTGGAAAATCCATCAGATAAACAGAACGGCTGGATTAGCTATAGCAAACCTTTGAGATGAAATAAAGAAATGACCTTATAATTTTATTGTTTGGAACAGTTTGTGAAATAGATAATCATAAGATATGAGATATATATATATATATATATTTTGTCTATAGTGGTCAATAGTAAACCAAGAGCTTGATTATAACCGGACGGATAATTCAACCTCAGACTTAACCTGACATTTTATGACTAAGAAATAAGATAAGAGCCAAAAAATTAAAATAAAACTCCTTCTTTCAGGATCAGTTCCAGACGTTTCAGTTTAAGCAATCAACTTGTTGTACAGAGTGGTAATGAGGCCATTTTTTCATTCCTAGCAGATATTGGTCATTGACCCGGTAAAACTGTATCATCTCTTCAAGATTCCTGTTGCCATCCACGACTATAACCGGAGCAGATACAGGATATTTTCCTTGAATTAGCCACTCCTCGTGTCTTTCGTGTAAGGCGTAAAGAAGTTCCATGGGGAGACTTTTTTCTTCGGCTCGAGATCTTTTCTTAACCCTCTGCATGCATGTTTCTGGTGATGTCCTCAGGTAAATTATCAAATCCAGTTGAGGTTGCTGCATTTTTGTAATCCAGTCAAACCACTCATGGTACACTGAATGTTCGACGGAAGACATCATTCCACTTTTGAAAAGGTTGTGCCCAAAGCAATAGAATCCACTGTAAATACTTCTTTCAATCATTTTCACAGGCGTCACATGTGGCTGTTGGTAAATTTTTAGGAGGCTAAGAGCAGCATAAGACTGAAACAAATAGCCCCATCTTTGGCAGTTTGTGTAAAATAACTCCAAAAGGTTTTCACCCCCAACATTTTGCCACTCGGCAACTGGTTCTTCCAATACCTCAACCATGGGATTTTCCCGAAAATGGTTCAGTAAAGTTGTTTTTCCACTTCCAATGTTTCCTTCCACAGCAACCGTAATGTTTTTCTTTGGTGGTTTGTCCGTCATCGCGCACTTCGTTTCCATGGGTTCAACCTCATTTATTCCAAGCTGTTAACAACAAAAGTTTCTGAAGGAACGACAGCCTTCCACTTTAATAGGTAAAATGGCTCTAAAAGTTTATTTTACCATATGTATATATATATATATATATATATATATATATATATATATATATATATCTATCTATATATATATATATATATATATATATATGTATATATATATATATACATGTTATATATAATATATATATTATATATAATATGTGTATTATATTATGTTATTACATACATTACTTATTCTTTCATATTTCACAGAAACTGTGTGGTATGATATGCTTTTTTTATTGATTTCTTGGGATAAATACAGGGGGAACGCTTTATCTGTTATGTGGTACATAGACTAATAAACTGATATAAGCTTGAAGCGAATAATAATGAAAAGCAAAAAATAAAGACTTGTTGTCAGCTTTGTCTATAGATGCTTGCTTCAAGTCAGGCTGTCTCATCTTCACCATCTTCCTCCTGTTCATCACATTCATCATCTGTCTCGGGTACAATACCATAGGCATCTCTCACGGCCAGGGCGTTTTTCTCGAAGTCTTCGAATGGGATGGTGTAACGACAGAGTATAGAAGCTGTCGCTTCCTCAAAGGCGGTCTTACTTATCAAACGGAGTAGCCACGTCTCCACTTCGTTCATGCAATCTTTATCTTCTGTCAATGCTCTAGACATCAAGTCGATGATTTCTCGATGGGTGGAATTATCGAAGAGCCAATCGGCTGACTCCCTCTTGACCGTGGTGCGACATCGCTTGTAATCCTTTCGTGATGTGTTGAGATCGGGCATGTAAATCTTCTTGGTTTCTGGATTCAGGAGGCATTTTGCTGGGTTGCATTCCATCCCCATTATCCTTCGAAATATGAAGGTTTTGATTATGGACGCCTTCAACGTCTTCCACTCGGGCTCTAGTATCTCCAATTTTGTGACAGGAAACAACGATCGCTCCTGCGGGGTCAACGGGTGTTGTATGTCGGTGTCTTCCGGTATCCCAATCAACGTCTTTTCTACGTAGATCTTATCTTTGGTGGCATTGAGAAACAATTGCACCTTTGGTACCGCCTCTAGATCAGCCACCTTGCTTCCCAAACGACTCACCGCCAATACGCTCAATGCAGCAGAAGCGTTCATCGGTCCCTCGTAGCTCACCCCTTTCTTTAAATCCAAGACGCAGGATCGATTGTTGGCTGTTGCTGGCAAAACTGTCATGAGCTTCTCATCAAACGCCTCAGGCTGCACCACTTGCATCAACGTGTGCCATGGGGCAGTTTTTAGGCGCTTTATCACTCGTTCGTCTCTTTCTTCGCTTTCTTCTTCTCCTTCTTCTCCCTCTCTTCTTTTAGGCATTTCAAAGAGTCGGGTTACATGGTCCGAGGACTGCATCTCCTCGCATGACTTGATCATTGCTTTTTGCTCTGCTGTTGTCTGCTTGGTCTCATGAGGACTTGGACCGTGACTGGCTTCAATAGGGTCGTACTTTTCGTACACTTTGCTTTCCGAGCCAAGCAAGCATAGGACATCTTCATGAAAAAGCCTGTCTCCAGAGTCGCTGCAATTTCGTCCGCGATAGGTGGTCACGTCCACTGCAAAAGGTTCCATGGGTAGTCGTGTCGCTATCTCTTTCGACTTCAGGGTCTTTGATATCACATTTTCTAGAACGATGGGACTTGGCTCCTGGATCATCTTCCAGTAGTTCATCAGAGAGTACACTCCCCAGAGTACCATCGACACCTCTTTCTCCTTCCAGTTGAGCGTGGTACATTTCCGCAATCTGTCAATGAGGCAGAGTCTCCGTGATAGGGTTCCATCGTCGTCTCGCTGGGCTGCGTACCTCACTAGCTCTTGCCACACTAGCTGCAATCCCTCCTTGACATCTGGACTCTTTTTTTGGTCCACAAAAAGTACATGTTTGGCCACAAGTCTTACTTCTTCTTCCGTCAGAGTATTGTTGGCTTCCTGGAGAATTTTCCGAATTTCTTCAAGGGCGATAGCTTCTTTTTCGAGCTCTGTCTGTTGCCTGTTTTCCCAATCTATCTTGTTCTCAATTGTTTCCATTGCGTAATTTCGCAGTGACAACTCCTTAAGTCGCAACAAATTTCGATCCACCTCAACATTGCCTATCAACTCCATCACCTGCACTGCCACGTACTGGTCGCGATTCCACTTGCCCTGCTCCACAAACTCGACGACGCGATTTATCACGGAATTTGGTGCCGTTGCATGATCTTCCAAGAGACTCTCGACGAGAAGACGCGGGTTTTTCGTTACCAAAATCTTAACTCTGTCCAACCAGTAGAATCGCCTGGCTTCCTCTTTTACAATTGCTGCACATCTCAAGATCTTCCTTGAGAGAGACTTCATCTCGTCAGGTTCGTACCCGTCTAATTCGAGTAGCGTTCTAGCCGCCATGGTTGACATGCACTTGTAATTTGTTCATAACGTTTATATAACCGATGCTTCGCCTGAAGATAACGCTTCCAACCTCGATTTCCACATAGCACCTTTTTCCATGAGATCATCGTCGGTAGTGTACTGCTCCAAGCCGATGAGGATTGCATCGTGGTTGAGGCTACACTTGGATAACAGGGTTGTATGGACCCTACTTTGCGCCTGTAGCTGCACTACTTCCGAGAGCATGGAACCTATCGAGTGCCCCAGACCGTTCACCTTGGCACAGACTGGGCACATGCTCACGTAGATCACATCGCGGCTGAGGCAATTTATTTTAGCGGTGAGTCGATACACACCAATCTGGTTGGTCCCGGGCGACATGAAAGGACAAGCGATACACTTCTCTCTGAGGCATGGCCACGATCCACCGACTGCCATTTCACCCGTTAAAGTCGTGATTGGCGATTCGTCCACGATGGCTGCAGATGGCTCCAACGGTCGCGCCTGGTCTGAAGTTGCATGACCTTCACCGAAGCCAACATCTGTCCCTTCGATGTTGTGAGCCAACGTGGAGTTCGAAACATTGCTTAATTGACTAAAAAATTGTTCCAAGTTAAACTCTGAGTCTTGATCCTCCGTGGCGTTGATATCTGCCCCCTGAAAAATTTCACTGAGTAGTTCGTTGACGTCACCGATGTCCACGGGGTTCGGTGCGACGGACGTCATTGCAACACCAATCGTTGGAGTTTCTTCCAGCACTCGTTCGACCTCTTCTGTTGTATGATACGAAAAGTCCGAGCCATGCATCATGGTATCATACAGAGTGAGACCGTGTTCGGGATCTGGCATGACGGGCGAGGGTGGGATCATGGCGATAGGCGATGCCTCACATCCAGACTCTGCCTGGAACAGCGCTCCGAGATAAGCTACTCCCGTGCGCGTAACATCCACGGATCTCGGCATAGTTTCTCTGCTATCCTCGACACTCTCTTGTCCTTTCTTGTAGTCTTCCAAGGTGGGGTCTTCAGACTCAATTGTCGGCTGAGACTGTGAAATATCGGTCAGCATCGGTCTCGGGGATTGCGGTGCAGAATCTATCGGCACCAATCCGCCGATCGACTGTTCCATGCGCACGATGCACTTCGAGATGCTCTCCATGGAAGGAAAGAATGCCTTGTCGCGCGGATATTTGGTGCAACACAACGGGCACTCGTCAAAGTTTGGGACTTCCACTTTTTGGTTTGTCTTTGTCGCTTTGGCATGAGCCCGAATGAACCGCCGCTCGTCCTGCATTTGCTTGCAGTGTTGATGCCAAAAGTGAAACGACGGATAGTTGGGTTGGGAAATGATCTTGTTGACTATCTCTTGGCGCAATTGCTCTCGGCGCGTCTCGCGTTCGGTCGGGTCGGTCACGTCCCTTAACGCTTGATCGACCAGTGTGTCCAGCGACGTTACACCGGAAAGGCAACACCACCCTTGAGACGGAATGGTACCTAGTAGCTCAGTGCATATACAGCATCTTGCCAAACGCAGCCACTGATGTTTCTCTTCATCCTTGTATTCTGCAAACGTGACCTTGCGTTCCCGAAACCACGTGCACATACTGTGCGGGTCGGTCACGGCGTTGGCATTCCCTTCAAGAAGACGGCGCACCCAATCTTTTGCGTTCATCTCATCCGAGTCCTTGATGCGTACAAGAGTCGTATCGCGCTTGAGTACTGCCGATGAGACTTGTTCGATCAAGGCTTTGGTTTCTTCCACTCGCAGTCTGGAAAACTGCGAGTTGGAATCTTCGGGCAACACAGATATCGCGGATGTCTCGCAAATCCTGGGTTTTCGAATGCGAGCGGCCACCTCTTCGACCGTGGGTAGCTGATCCAGTGGGGCATACGTCTTTTCTGGGGCCGTGTCTACGTGTTTGGTCGTGTAACACGGATCTTCGATCTTGTGATATCGACGCAATAGGGCAGCATTCCAAAAGCCTGCGAGGTTGGCGTTGAGCGTTGCTACAAGGGATGAGACCACTTTCCAGTGGCCATTTCGACCTCTCTCGACTTTTTCCATCAGGCCTATCTTCAGGGCATCACAGACAATTTGCAATCCAGCCTTCGAGAGCCTGAAACGTGGCTGTAGCAGATGACAAATACCCGTTGCTAACAATAGACAAAGCAGCTTGTCATCATTCTTTATTTTCTCGTGCATGCGATCGATCAGCGAGATGCACGAACTTAGAATGGGCATGAGTACGCCGGTAGGATACATGATGACTCGCGGGTCCGTCAGGACGAGTACCGATACTCTTTCGCGAAAAGGATCCCTGAGAGTTCGAATCTGTCCAGGCTTAAGTGCATCTTTCATTTTCATCCTTGTCACTTGCTCTCGGAGTCGAGGATCAAATGCAAGATTCAAGATTCGCTTGCATACATCTTGGGCTCCAATTATCTCTGATTTATCGAGTTGACAAACCTTGAAGATGCGTTTTAGCTCAATTTTAAGTATGCTTTCTAAACATTTGGGGACGACGGGTTCGATGAATCGTTTCTTCTCAAGCATGGAAGCGTCACCAGCCCTTAGAACCAGGGCCCTTTCACTTGTAACCCCTTGCTCCTTTGACCTTGGTCTCTTTAGAGGATTGCTAACGTATGTTGTTACTGTAGTCGTTGTAGCTTCTTTCTTCGCTTTCTCGTCCTTTTGCGGACCAGATGATCGATGTTCGGTTTCTTCTGGATCGTTTTCCTCTTTTTTGATATCTTCCGTCTCCTCGACCATTTCGGAGTCTCCGTCTCCGTCTCCGTCATCATCGTCCCATCCTTTTGCTGCAATCAGCGGTGTGGCCGCTGGTATCACGTTGCTTGCACCAAAGTCTTGATCGTGTTTAGAAACGACGCGCTGAAACGACGCTTTGCGATTAGTTGCGATCAAAGCTCCGTTTGCGTCTTGAATAGATTCCGCAAGACGACTCCGTTCGATCAGGTTCTGTGTCAGCATGCCGATGATGTTTGATTTGCCGACGCGGATACCACCACCGGGAACTCCGGCCGGAGTCGCACCCGGATCGATCCCGCCCAGCTGTTTTACTTGTTCTTTGTACTTCCTGGCACCTTCGCCCACTGTCCTGTTCAACCACGACAGCTGATCGTTGGCTGTGACAAATTCTTTGTACATGTTGTTTGTGATGTACTCCTTGCGGATTCTGGCTCGGTGCCATGCATCCTGAAATTTCATTAGAACAACTGGAGATATTATAAATTTCATCACTTCGGTGATTTCGCGATTCAGAGCATTGAACAACTGCTGCTTCCTCAATTTCTCAACCTTTGTCTTCGTATTCTCTGCCAAACGGTTCAACGACTCCATATGCTGAATGGCCTCGTCGCGATCCTTTTCGAGTCGACCTAAGAGTCTGGTATTTTGCGTGAGAGCCTCGGACATCTTAAGCAAATCTTCGTGCAGTGTTGGACGAAGCCGCAACTTTTCAGGGTCTTTCTCGTCCAACCTCAGCTTGCGCAGCAGCTCAAATTCGTTGACGGGATGCATTCTTTTGCCAAATGCCGTCTCCTCTAACATCGAGTCTAACTGAGCGATCTTGGCGTACGTATCGCTTGGAATCCCATCGCCCTGATGCACCGTTTTTACGTGATCGGTGGCGTCTTGTTGATCACAGAACCGATGGGGGCAGTAGTAAAATCTCTCCCCTTCCTTATGTGCCAGGACAAAAGTGCACTGAAAAGGAAAGCCGGCCATTGTTACCGTCGTGCTTCCTTTCATGTCGTCGCTGGTGTCGTGACCCGTCAGTCGCTCTAACTCTGATAGAGACTTGGCCCATGACGGTTTGGATTCGCCACTCGAGTCTTCTTGCAAGTCGAAGTCGCTCAGTACAGGAGGGGCAAAGGTCTGTTGCTCATCTCGTTCACCCGCTCGCGTGGTATTGAGAAAGAACACGAGACAGTTCGATGGTTTTAAAGCGGTCGCATGTCTTAGGTTGTACAACATGCCGCGTTCCTTGCTACCGTCGCGTTGTCCGTCGACCTGCAACAAAACCCTCGTCAAGCGTTCCAGCAATTGCGTGACCTGAATCATCCCGTGGTTTTGCCGAACCAAGATCTGCGCTTGTCTGACGAGCTTGGGTATCTCTCTTATGATGGACCCTCCGTTACTCCTGCCAGCAAATCGCTGGATGGGGTGCAAGGTCTTGTCGCCATACACCCGACTGGCTTCATGTAATCTGGTCGCCAGTATGTGGCCGAGAGGGGTCTTGGGCGAAAATACCCCGAAATTTTTCAGTGCTTTATGAACACTTCCCTCGAGCCATTGTATCATGCTCTTACGGCACAGGTACAATCCCAAGATGTTGGGATCGCTCGTTTTCGTAACGTCTATTGCATCCAGGCGTTCCCCCAGTACGTTCATGATGGGATCATTCTTTTCCTTGAATTGTAGCATCAGTTGAGCGGACTTTTTACGTTGGGTGTCCATCCGAGAGAGTCCAGCATAGCTTTGGTGCACTGCCACGTAACGGAACCGCTCGCTTGCGGAGAATTGTTGAAATATACCCATCAGCTTCTCTTCGGTCGTTTTCCAGCCCTTTGTGACATCCTGCACGCGAATTTCCGCTATCCAATTACCGATAGTGAAAGGCAAGAGGTGTAACCCCAGACCGTGATGCCCTTTCGTCTCGTCCTCGTAGGAGCACAGGTTGGCGAGACACGCTGTAAGCGTTTTCAACTCCACAACCACCAGTTCTGTATTCTTTGGTGTTGAGGGTTTTGCCAGAGATTTGGCATTCGCGTCGATCCTTCGCGCCGTTTCTCTAAGTATGGATGACAAGGGCTGCATCGGTAACACTCTGCCGTGTTCGTTTCGCAACACCAAGGCCGTGGTAGAAACGTTGCGATCCAGTGGACATATCGCCACCACGTTATCGTCCAATTGCTCGCGTTGGATGTTTCCGCGAGAAGCCTCTCGGCACCATTGCTTGTATCGTTTCTCCAATTGATTGTGAGCCATTTCCGACGTCGCTGTGTTACGGTTATCTGACAGTAAATAAGATGGAAGATCTGCCGTACGATCCGAGTAGGTGCTTGACGTTCTGGTTCCGATTGGTTCAATCGCCCCATCTGCAATGGCCCTTTTCGGCTGGGATACGGGTAGAACGAGTAGATTCGCCCCCTCGACGTGATGGTGGAACTTTGACATTCCCTCAAGAGATGATTTGGCCGGCCGTGCCCATCAAAGAAGGTGACAATATATTCCAGGTCAAGGCCGCCGTTCCGGTTCCCATCAATTCGCACGACCAAGTACTCTTCGTGACCCTACGAGACGTACTCGACCGAGTCGTTGCTCGGGTTCACGTCACGTACGACGAGGCCAGAACGTTGCGTCACGTTGGCTTCACTGAGTGGTACCCGGCGGAACCAGCGCCACTGCCGGAATATGAAACGGACCAAGACGACATGCAACACAAGGTGACCTTCAAAGAATTGGCAAAAAACGAGAGAACCACTTTTCGTCTGGTCCACTTTCTTGATCATGGCGACCTCTACGGTCTACCGCTTGATCCTGCTTCGAGTTTGCACCCATCGATGCGTTTGATGTCGAGTGACGTGGACATCGAATGTCTTGCATGGGCTTCGGCCATCGCCCCCGAAGACCCAGGCAAGTTACTACTGGCGGGCGCGTTTCGCTTGCCCGTGCAGGCGATTCTTTTTGACACTGACGAGAACACATCGCAGGCAGCCCAACAAACGATACAAGACGTGAACAGAGGAAAGTATTTGGCAAGCATTTTGCTCGATACCACTTGTTCCTCTGAACACGATAAGTTGTTCGTGGCCTGCGAGTACGCTTCCGGTAACATGAGCGCTATCGAGGTGCCATCCCTGGCAGACGATGACGACTATACGCGAATGACATTCCCAGATGGCGCCGATTCCATCCATCGCACTGTTGTCGACAAGGTTGGAGCACGCATAGCAGTGCTTAGACGTCTTGACCTCCCAGGATGCCATCCGGCAATCATAATCACGTTGGTGTCGGGGAGACGTTTTCTAGAGGCAGGGCTCGTGATACTGCCCTGGAAAGTCGTGATCCTTTCCGATCGGCGATCTTCGGAAATCTTGTCTGTTGCGTGGAGAATGCCGATGGGCGAGGACAGAACTAGACTGGAGATTTGTACTCGATGGCGTTCCCTGTGGAAACGTACACACGTATCCAGTCATTCGGAAACTTGGACGCTTCATTCTCCTTCCCTTGCGACACCTCCTCATGTCTACCTTTGTGATAAGGCTCGATGGTCAGATGTCTTCCTTCCAGCGATACTCGCAACCACTCCACGCCGACTGATCCCTCGATTTTGTGAAAATGCCATTAACCGTATCGCAGAGATCGTATCCAACCGACGGGCACGAGGTGAAACGGGAGGTTACGTTCCCTTGGGGCACGATTATATTACCAGCCATCGAGACGCGAAACCCGTGCCGATTCAGCGAGGTTTTGTCGATGCAGTCATCCCTGGACTATCGGCCGCACGACAATGTCGAAGTCATCAATGGAGATACGCTGCCTTCTGGTGAAGATCGAGGGCGATCGTTGTTTTACCACCCCGAGTTCGAACTGCCCGTGCCAACCCGAAAGAATCTTTGCGAACTGTATAACGATTCAACGATCAAGTTGGCGGGCACCGAGTATCCTGTGCTTGCGTACGCAGAACTAAACGACCCACAACAGGTTATACCTCTCACCGAGGTCTTGGGTCGTTTCTCGGTTGCAGACGCGAATAGTTACATTTCCTTGGGAAATCGTCGCTTTGAATACGACGGACAACGGTTTGACTCGCCTTATTGCGACCTGTTCTTTCGAAGCTGGACCAGAGCAGTAAGAGTGTTCAACGACTTAATTCAGTACAAAAGGAATCCATGTCTCGAGGAAATGCAGCTGGAACTACAACGACTCTCTCGAGCCTTTGATGTGGCCTTTCACGGTCTCTTGGGTGTCGGGTTCGCTTGGCACGTGGACCTGACGCAACCAATTTCTAAAGAATCTTTACCATCGTGGACGGAGATATACGGGAGCTGTAACGTAATTCCGTTCTTCCCGGCGTCTAGGCCCGCGTATAACGGGGGAGCCGTGTATGCATTGCTGAGCATGTTGGTACTCGAGATTCGTTTTCAAGAGATGGAGAAACGAGTAGGAGAACTGTTGCTGTCGGATACCAAATACGATCGCATAGTAGCATTGGGACCAGAGATCGAGCAGATGCAGGATGCCATTCGAAAGGCCCCATCTACTGCGTTGGTACTACATCCCTTCAATCCCATGCGCTATTATGCTACCTCATTCGACTTATTCGTTGACCATCGATACAACCTAGAAAGTAGGGAATCGCTTCTATGGATTCAGGGCGTTCTTGCCCTGGCCAAGACCGCCACTGTTGTGGATGTCGAGACCGAAAGATTGGTCGAACTAATGCGATCTATTGTACAGACTCTGACGTACGTACTAAGTGACCAAAGTGTATTAGAATTTGTGTACAAAACTGGACAAGTGTACCAGCCTGTACCGATTGTCAGGAGAGAGAGACAACGGTTTCCTTCGGTAACCAACTCAGGCTGTGACCAAGGACGCGTTTACGAGGATGAACTCCCTTCTGCTACCACCATAAACGCAATGCGTGCGACTTGCCTTAGAGTGCTAGGGTGCAACGTTGACTGGAAATCCGTAGAGGTGATGCCTTTACCAGAGGATTGGGTCCCGTCTCACGTGGTAGAACTGGACGAGTCAAATGAGGACGATACGTGTGGCGAATCTACAGAGCACTGCTCTCTCGCAAAAACAATGATTCGCTTATTTTGTATTTACCGTTAAGATCTACCTTTATATCATTAAATTGTATAATTAAAATTGCATATAGCATTTA
Source organism: Porites cylindrica (assembly GCA_964035525.1). NCBI lineage: Eukaryota > Metazoa > Cnidaria > Anthozoa > Scleractinia > Poritidae > Porites > Porites cylindrica. Next base: position 2,824,404 of record OZ037786.1, read on the forward strand.
TGACATTCATGGGTGGTTGCTTCATTTTCACGTCATTGTAGCATAAGTGATGTCATGTGAGCGGTGCCACGACATCGCTTTCGTAATAGAATTGTGCAAATTTTAACGTAACAAGACGATTTTATCACGTCTCGTTTCTATAAAAGCCAGACACGCTTCATCCAAGATCATAACCTTTTCGTTCATCATGTCTTATATGAAAAAAAGACCAAACGATCTCCCAGGTCATCGGCCCTCGCCCGACATTCACAAAAATCGAAGAACTGCCTTGCGTCTCATCTCAGACCTGATCTATTCGTCTCTGCATGATTCAGATAACAAGACGGAAGAGACTGCTTTCAATCTCAGTAAAGCATGGTCAATCAAAGAACCTCCACATTTGCCTTCGGATGACCAAGCAATGGCCTCTTTGATCGCAAAGGAAGCTGAAGACGGAGAATACGTTTATGGTGACTTGAATAGCATGGTGAACTTCCATTGCCCCCTTTTGATGAATTACAGTTTTCCGCCCAATAGCTTTAAAGACGTTCAGCAGGCTTGGGTGCGATTTAATGGCAACGTTAGATCGCTAGGACCTACAGCGTGGGGCCAATGCCGACAGAGCCTAGCCGCACAAGCCAATCTCCATGTTGTCAAAATCCTGGAATTTTTGGACGGAGTGAGTGAATGCCTAGATCAGACGCTTTCGCAAGACATAACACTGGTCATTACCTCGCTAGATCAAACCATAACGAGAAAAACTCCCGGGAGGACCGAGCGGTACCACAAAGTGAATATAGAGCGCCGTAATAACGCGATGGAAATGAATAGGTGCCTTAGCTTGATGCATTTGTTCTATTTATTTTACAAGATAGGGAAATGGGACGGACTCGATATTGTGACGCAGTTTTTTGAAGAAAATATCGGTGACCTCGATGCCTTTGAACGTCATTGTTGCGTTCTAGATGTTGAAGCTATAACTTTGCGTCAAGTCGAATACGACCTCGAGAATGATCCCCATCAATTAATCTACCTTGTGGAAGAGCCTCGGTCGCAAAAAAAGACGGCGGGCCAAGAGAGACAAGACGAAAATGAAAGTGCTTGGTGGCAATGGGTGCGCAAATGGGCGAGAGAATTTCAATGGGTGCAGCTTGAATGCGGAACGATGGCGATGGTTCAAATCCAAAGGATCGTGAATCGAATAAAGGCCAAGGATCGAAGATTCTCAGATGCGTGAAAACATTGTTCAATTTGGGAATGAATATCTATCTATAAATAAAGTTTTTGAATTTATGAGATGTGGTCTGTTGACAGGTTTTCTTTTTTTTTTTTTAGGCAAGGGGGGAGACGCTCAAAAAGCCACTCTATCATTGGCAAATTTTGCCTTTGTATGACAACCAGTGTCCTCGAATGGCTAGGAATGGGGTCAGCGTTTTATTCAGTCACGTTCCCGAAGTAGTTTGGTGATCATTATTGTTCTGACGATGCGCCTCGCGTAAAATGGGCACTGATTTAAGGCACAAAGTTGCAATTTCATCATGTAAACTATATATCGGCGAACCAGACGGTTTTCCCGTGGCCGTTGGAGACTGAGTATATCTATCATTACATTAAAACATTGTTGTCGTGGTCATTCAACGATGTTTCACACGATCTCACAAGATCATAACTGATAAAAGTCCCAGCAAAAATTTAATACTAGATGGTAAACGTGTACAGGCTCAAACATTACTAGTTGCATGCACGCATTACTGAACCTTTACTGTATCAACACTACAAATTACATACTCAAATGGTCAGATAATCATTTCTTCAGTCTTAAAACAAAAACGAATACAACCTAGGTAAACTTCAACAGTCAAAGTCTCCCCCTATCTATCGGGGCTGTGCTTATCGAAGGCGCTTATTGTCCCAAACAAAACACTTGCTATTTATTGAGTCTACGATCTCATCGAAGTCAAAAAAATGCCCAGTCATTTCCCACGTGCAAAGCCTAGCCAAATATGACTCAGTACAGAATGGTGGCACCTCCTGGCCTTGCGGTCGGCGCCTTAAAGTACAAGACTGGCTCAACTGAAACGATAAAGTTACTTCCACAATGTTGTCCAAACAGAATCGTCTAAATGTTTCCTCTTTAAACTTAGTGTCACTAGTCAATCCCGCCCAAACGCGAACCATCTTTTTAATACTTTTCATGAGTTCTTCTCTAAAAGCCCCTATTCTTTTTGCCTGGGTAGAACATGGAAATTCAAACATTTCTATATTGCCATCTCGACGCATGGCCCAACCAGTGCCACCATCGATTCTCATCCAATGTTTGCAAAGCTTGGTCTGAGTGTTGATATGCTTCTCAAACATAGCATACCACACATCTAGGACTTTATTGGCATCCCTTGCCGTCATAACACTGTCGCGACCCGTCACCCTCGGTAGCAAGGTTGGGATAACTTTTCTGAGTCCCACGACCTCGTTAGAACGTTCTTTCCTACAGACAAAACATTTAAGAGCCTCGAGGTCTTTCGCGGCCTCGTTTCGTTTTTCCATATTCTTGCACTCGGCAGGCACACGATAATACAATCGAAGGCAAGAAAGGTGACCAAATTGGCGACAACATTCAGCCTGAAGCAACGGATCCTGTTTATCCTTTTCCTCCTCTAAGCAAAAGACACAAGTTGACTCAATCTTTTGCTCTTCCTGTTTGAACCTTTTACACGGAATCGGGTCCTCATCGTTGTCCTCTTCGTCTGAACTGTCAATGATTAGTATAACTTCACACGGCTCTTTGACAACTGGCAAGGGTTCCCAGATCAAACCATCGGTTTCGCTACCACAGGATGGACAATTGGTCAGGTCTCTGTTCAGAATACAATCGTGATGCATGAAAATGGAGCAACAATTTCGTCGGTAGGCGCGCTGGTCGAATCGATCGCCAGCAGACAAAATACTGCGACAACTGAAGCATCGGCGGTCTTCCATTCTTTCAACAAAAATTTCTACCCAAACTAACCGATCGCTCGCTTTTGTAGGCCAGTGCGGAAAGGTGCAACCAGGCCTTTTAATGACGTTAACACCACACCCAATGACGTACGAGAACCTCTCAACTTTGTAAATACCGCGCCCTGTGACGTAGAGCCAAACCTTAGACGTCATCAATATCAGCCTACTCGGGTCAATACAACGTATTATGACGTAAAAACAAACGTCATCCGCGTCATAGCCAATGATGTCTCTTTGAGGGGATATAAAAAAGTCTACCATTCTTCCGATCAGTACCCCGAAAATGGAGTGGATATGCAGAGTGTGCCTCGAGCCGTGCCAGTCAAATGATGCAATGCGCCGCCGTTGCTGTGAGAGGGGAATTGTGCATCTGGCCTGTATCGAGGATAGTCACCTTCAACGTTGTCCTGGTTGCGACAAGGATCCGATGGAAGGTTTATTGAATAAATTGGAACCGTGTACACTACAGCCTTTGGACGCAACTGTGAAACCGTGTGTCCTGCGTCAAGCGATGTTGCCCACTGGCTTTTCATGCGGACAAGTCGATGAAGGACAATTCCCGGTCCCGAAAACGGCAGAAATCTTGGGCATATGGCAGACTATGATTACTCGGGAAATACAAGAAGCGGCCAAGGATTGGACCGAGCAAATCGAAGTGACTAATCTGAGTGTTGGTATCACCTTACTAAATGGAAGGCATGATTGGTGTCTGAAAGGCTTGAAAGATGCTCTAAAGAAAGCCCAGGACGTGGAATCTCGGGTTTTTGACAGCCTGGAGAGATGGACACGGAGACGTTTGGATGTTGACCTCGATCAGATCGTGGAATTTACCATCGTTTTCAGGTGTCGCCAGTGGACCCGTCACTACATAGCGGGAAGTGATCCCGATAAACCTTTTGACTTGTTTCCGTTGGTACAGGATTTGGGGGTGTGGAATTGCGTCATATCTTTATGCGGGTTCAATATGCCTTTCGACGGACGACCGTTAGCGAAGCGCATTACATACGAGGAGAGAAAACGTACAGAATAAAAAACAAACGTTTACTGTTGTACATGTTTATTGTTTTTTAACGATTAAATGATCTTGTGTCACTTGTTATTTTGTCTCCTTTTTGCTGTTGGCCTTGGATACTCCATTGCACTTCTTGGCGGGTTTGTCACCTTCCTTGAGGTTAGCCTCTTTTTTTTCATCCTCTTCGACCCTATCTGCCCAGGAATCAGTCTTGGGTTTTTGCGGTACCTCTTTCAGAGCGTCGTGGATAAATAGTGCCCATCGCATGGCCAGCGTTGCCTGACAGGGGCGATCATAATCGTGCGGTAACTGGCATGTGAACTCGGGGGCAATCTCTGTCAAATGTTTGCCGTAGGGGTCGAAGTCTTTGCCCTTGAATGCGGTCTTTATAGGGATGGACGGAATCTCTAACAACTTTAAGAGCTCCCTCAATTCTTCTTGAACGTGAAACACCGTCACCCGCTTCCCAGTCTTCTGGCAATGTTCTTTCCAAGCTTCCTTCACCACTGAGTAAGTCTCGTATTGTTCGATGTTCTTTCTTTTCTCGCTTATGTTGGGCAAATACTTCAATCCGTGCACGGTCCTGCGAGCGTCTTGTTCCTTATCCCTATCATCATTGCTTAGCTCCAAAAACGAGTGAGGTGTGTTGATTCGCCACACGCGAACTCTCTTTTCCTTGATCTTTGAGTAGGGGTGACGAGAGTAGGCAATCTCTCGATATATGGGCGTTCCTCTCGGTGAAGACATGACTGCGGCGGTCATTACCGCAAAGGGAGTATTCTTCGTCATCCCCTCCATGGTGTTGCGATACCGTCGACATCGATGACCACTTAACCCTTGCTTGCTAACTTTATTGGTGCACTGAAAGAGCGAAAATTTGGGATTCGGTGGAACGTACCACGAGCTATACCCCGCTGAGAGTGACCGTCAGTGGTCGCATCAGACAGACAGTTAAAGGGGAAAATTGATATCATAGCAGATGCGTGTATTCTCTTGATATCATTAAACCACTCGATGGAATAAGAGTGGGGCAGACACCATGGCCAACCAGCAGATCCTTCTAAACGAGGAAGAGGCAGTGCTTGGAAACCCCAGAAAGAGAAAGTACCTTGAGCGGCTTATTCGAGGATCTCATCGACCTATCCCGAAGAAAGCCAATACCATCCTGGTGAGCCCCATATTTTTGCGGAAGAAAACTTTAAGGGCCAATGGCTTCCAAAACTTACAAGTGGGATCGAGGACAGTCGTAATTTCGCAGACGATTCGCGACAAGTCATGGACCGAGGCAATCGAGCTCTGGTTGGAACAAAATATTTTCAGAGAGCTTACAAGCGCTACCATCCCGCTTGGGTCGTGTTGGATTAACGTACGCGCATTCGTGGTCATTTTGCGCGGCTGTAAAGGCATTTCGCAAAGGCAAGATTGGGAGGATTTTGTCCAAAAAACGGTGGAAGCTTGTAATGCCATCGCCAACGGAAAAAGGCTTCAAGCTCAGTATATGAGACGTTTCAAGCCCCTGATTTTGCATGAATACGAGCAGCTCGAATTCGTAAGGCTTGCGTTGGAAAGAAACAAGCTCTTGAAGAAAAACCTACTAGAGTCTGAAAACGATATGTTGATCGTTTTCAGTTCAGGCGATTGTCACCCCTTCAATCGTGCGATTAAATATCTGATGGGTGAAAATTCGCCCATCTCACCGGACGAAGAGGATGCCTCCGAAGCCTCCGAAGACCAGGACGCAGACGAAGATGAGGATCAAGAATAACAGAAACCAGACAAGTGCCAATAAAGACATTACATGTACTCGAGCCTGTCATTTACCTAATTTAGCCACGAATAAAAACGGTGAAACGTTTCCAACCAAAGTCTCTCTACGATTTAGTACCTTACCGTTTCAAAAAACAATAAATAAAAACTAACAATTTCAAATAGTTTTATTTGCAAGTGGAACAATATATCGAGCGACCTTTTCTTCAAAGGTCGGCGATACCATGGACCGAACAGACCACGATTGTTTTTATTGTCTTGACAGAGGCGGTGACGAAACCGCTAAAATGCCTTGTTGCGGGAACATATTTCACAAGAAATGTCACGAGCACTGGGTCGCAGATCATTATTACTGCGGATATTGTCGACAACGAGTCAGCGCACTCCAGCCCATGACCGTGCTATCTCTCGAGCGGCTCAGAACGGCCTCTCATCTCCTCGACAGTGCGGGTGTTGATTCTCAAACGGCTACGATAATTGGTGCCGGGGAGCTGGTGGACGATCAAGAGCAAATACGCGAACTCCAAGTGCACCTAGGTCATTGTGTTATCGACATCGAAAGGGCAGGCTCACACGGCACAGGTTACGAACCTGGACGACTCGTCAAGGTTACGTACAAGACTCAGTATTTTAGTTATCCGGTAACCGTCGATCCCGGTCATAACAGCTTAAGGTCATGAGATAACTAACAGCTGTGGAAAAGAACGTTCAACGGGAGCCCTACATTGAACGCTACAAAAGTAGGCATCATATGGACAGTGTCAATGATGCAATTCTCCACATATCTACAACATCATCTAGAAGTTTGGAATAGTTTCTATCAAATACTCCTAAAAAGGTTCAACTTAATAAAATCCTACCTTGAGGTCATCATCAGCTAAAGCTTAATCGTCTTGCCAGGGATCCATTGAAGGTGCTGTCTTGGACTGTCCAGTGGCCTAAATTCTCATGGCAACCGCCCCTAATCAACAATCATTCCAAACCACCCAGAAAAAAAAGGCTCAAGGGCCAAAGGCAAGACGCCATCCAGACTAGCCCGCTCATTTGATCGTGTCTTACCGACCCCCAGTAAAAGAGGACTGCGCGAAATGAGGGTTCTCGCAGCCCTATCCGAGAAAGTGTCCCCAAGGGACTTGCCTTGCAGAGATGCCAGTCTTTCGTCGGCCGCCTCGTTCTCCTTTGCCAGAGCGGAGATTGAAAAACGGACAAAAAGGTCTTAGCCCTAAGCGATTATCTTGTTCTATCCCCCTTCTCACCCAACACCTAAGCGAGACTATCGATGCTCATGGGCCAAAGGCAAGACGCCATCCAGACTAGCCCGCTCATTTGATCGTGTCTTACCAACCTCCAGTTAAGGAGGATTGCATGAAATGAGGGTTCTCGCAGCCCTATCCGAGAAGGTGTCCCCAAGGGACGTGCCTTGCAGAGATGCCAGTCTTTCTTCGGCCGTCTCGATCTCCTTTGCCAGAGCGGAGATTGAAAAACGGACAAGAAGGAGGGATTATCCCTAAGCGATTATCTTGTTCTATCCTCTCCCGCCCAACACCTAAGAGAAACGATCGATGCTCATGGGCCAAAGGCAAGACGCCATCCAGACTAGCCCGCTCATTTGATCGTGTCTTACCGACCTCCAGTTAAGGAGGACTGCACGAAATGAGGGTTCTCGCAGCCCTATCCGAGAAGGTGTCCCCAAGGGACGTGCCTTGCAGAGATGCCAGTCTTTCGTCGGCCGCCTCGTTCTCCTTTGCCAGAGCGGAGATTTAAAAGAAATCAAAAAGGGGAAAAGAAGCTCCTAGCCCATAGAGGTGGTTTTATTCTCGTCTCATTTCATGAAAACGCGCGTTGTCTTTGTCAAGACTACTGAGTAAAAGAAAATCGTACCTTAAGACTTCTATTCATCTTCCATCATTTGCCTTGATGTACCTCTTTACCTCATGGCTTTCCAGTAAAAACAGAACGCATGAACGAAGCTGCTTATTGATATACCTCTTTTTCTGATCGCGTGATCTCAATGAACCAATAAAATTATTTAAAGAAGAATGAGATATTGCATCACCCGCCCACGACAGGTCATCCAAGGTCACCATACACCCTCGGTCAAGAAAAGTACACTGAGCAGACATAGCAAAGATTGGATCGTGCTAGCTCGAGGGCGACACGCTTTTTTCGGACGCTAAGAGGAACAGAGTGGACCAACATGGCACAGATCGGATCGTGCATGCTGGAGAGTTTAGAGAAACACACAACACTTTGACTGAACTATAGTGGCACAAATGGGATCGTGCTTGCTCGAAGGTTAAGAGAAACACACAGAAGACTTTGACTAAACGTAGATGGCAAAAAGTGGGTCATGCTTGCTCGAGGGCTCCGCGTTTGTCCACGAGATGCGTGGTACCACCGAGGTGGGATGAACACACTGAACCGACATGGCACAGATTGGATCGTGCTTGCTCGAGGGTTAAGAGAAACACACACAACACTTTGACTGAAAAGACATGGCACAGATTGTGCCGTGTTTGCTCGAGGGCTCCGCGTTTGTCCACGAGATGCGTGGTACCACCGAGATGGGATGAACACACTGAACGGACACGGCACAGATTGGATCGTGCTTGCTCGAGGGTGAAGAGAAACACATCGAAGACTTTGACTGAAAAGACATGGAACAGATTGTGCCGTGCTTGCTCGAGAGCTCCGTGTTTGTCCACGAGATGTGTGGTACCACCGAGATGGGATGAACACACTGAACCGACATGGCACTGATTGGATCGTGCTTGCTCGAGGGCTAAGAGAAAAACAGAGAGGACTTTGACTGAAAAGACATGGCACAGATTGTGCCGTGCTTGCTCGAGGGCTCCGCGTTTGTCCACGAGATGCGTGGTACCACCGAGATAGGATGAACACACTGAACCGACATGGCACCGATTGGATCGTGCTTGCTCGATGGTTAAGAGAAACACACACAAAACTTTGACTAAACGTAGATGGCAAAGAGTGGGTCATGCTTGCTCGAGGGTGCCACGTTTGCCCACGAGATGCGTGGTACCACCGAGATGGGATGAACACACTGAACCGACATGGCACCGATTGGATCGTGCTTGCTCGAGGGTTAAGAGAAACAGACGCAACCCTTTGACTAAACGTAGATGGCAAAAAGTGGGTCATGCTTGCTCGCGGGTGCCACGTTTGTCCACGAGATGCGTGGTGCCACCGAGATGGGATGAATACACTGAACCGACATGGCACCGACTGTATCGTGCTCGCTCGAGGGCTAAGAGAAACACACCGAAGACTTTGACTGAAAAGACATGGCACAGATTGTGCCGTGCTTGCTCGAGGGCTCCTCGTTTGTCCACGAGATGCGTGGTACCACCGAGATGGGATGAACACACTGAACCGACATGGCACTGATTGGATCGTGCTTGCTCGAGGGCTAAGAGAAAAACAGAGAGGACTTTGACTGAAAAGACATGGCACAGAGTGTGCCGTGCTTGCTCGGGGGCTCCGCGTTTGTCCACGAGATGCGTGGTACCACCGAGATAGGATGAACACACTGAACCGACATGGCACAGATTGGATCGTGCTTGTTCGAGGGTTAAGAGAAACACACAAAACACTTTGACTAAACGTAGATGGCAAAAAGTGGGTCATGCTTGCTCGAGGGCTCCGCGTTTGTCCACGAGATGCGTGGTACCACCGAGATGGGACGAACACACTGAACCGACACGGCACAGATTGGATCGTGCTTGCTGGAGGGTGAAGAGAAACACACCGAAGACTTTGACTGAAAAGACATGGCACAGATTGTGCCGTGCTTGCTCGAGGGCTCCGCGTTTGTCCACGAGATGCGTGGTACCACCGAGATGGGATGAACACACTGAACCGACATGGCAGCGATGGGATCGTGCTTGCTCGATGGTTAAGAGAAACACACCGAAGACTTTGACTGAAAAGACATGGCACAGATTGTGCCGTGCTTGCTCGAGGGCTCCGCGCTTGGCCACGAGATGCGTGGTACCACCGAGATGGGACGAACACTCTGAACCGACATGGCACAGATTGGATCGTGCTTGTTCGAGGGTTAAGAGAAACACACACAACACTTTGACTAAACGTAGATGGCAAAAAGTGGGTCATGCTTGCTCGAGCGCTCCGCGTTTGTCCACGAGATGCGTGGTACCACCGAGACGGGATGAACACACTGAACCGACATGGCACCGATTGGATCGTGCTTGCTCGAGGGTTAAGAGAAACAGACACAACACTTTGACTAAACGGAGATAGCAAAAAGTGGGTCGTGCTTGCTCGAGGGTGCCACGTTTGTCCACGAGATGCGTGGTGCCACTGAGATGGGATGAACACACTGAACTGACATGGCACAGATGGGATCGTGCTTGTTCGAGGGTTAAGAGAAACACACACAAAACTTTGACTAAACGTAGATGGCAAAAAGTGGATCGTGCTTGCTCAAGGGTGCCACGTTTGTCCACGAGATGTGTCGTGCCACAAAGATGGGATGAACGCACTGAACCGACATGGAACAGATTGGATCGTACTTGCTCGAGGGTTAAGAGAAACACGCCGAAGAGTTTGACTGAAAAGACATGGCACAGATTGTGCCGTGCTTGCTCGAGGGCTCCGCGTTTGTCCACGAGATGCGTGGTGCCACCGAGATAAGATGAACACACTGAACCGACATGGCACAGATGGGATCGTGCTTGCTCGAGGGGATACGTTTTTTCAATGGTCAAGAGAAGCAGACAGTTGACCGTGTAAGTGCGAGATGCCGGTTCCTTTTCGGTCGCCTCGGTTTTCTTTGCCATAGCGGAGATTTAAAAAAGGAGCGAGAGACTTGATCTAAGCCTTAAACGATTATTTGAGCCCATCCCTCCTTACCAGTTCACAAAAATTCTCGATGCTCATTGGCGAAAGTGCAAGACGCCATCCAGACTAGCCCGCTCATTTGATCGTGTCTTACCGACCTCCATTTAAGGAGGACTGCGCGAAATGAGGGTTCTCAGCAGACGGTATCGGTGCGAGATGCCAGTCTTTCTTCGGCCGCCTCATTCTCCTTTGCCAGAGCGGAGAAAAAACATTGTCTAAGCTCTTAGAGATGATCGTGTTCTATCCCTTCCCACCAAAACACCTAAAAAAAGCAAAAAAGGGACAAGAAGGTTCTACCTCTTAGAGAAAATCTTATCTTATCCCTTCCCATCCAACACCTAAGAGAAACTATCGATGCTCATAGGCCAAAGGCAAGACGCCATCCAGACTAGCCCGCTCATTTGATCGTGTCTTACCGAACTCCAGTTAAGGAGGACTGCACGAAATGAGGGTTCTCGCAGCCCTATCCGAGAAGGTGTCCCCAAGGGACTTGCCTTGCAGAGATGCCAGTCTTTCTTCGGCCGTCTCGATCTCCTTTGCCAGAGCGGACACTTAACACGGGAGCGTAGGAAATTTGAGTGGATTTGAGGTCTTTTTGGGTATCTACCAACGACGGACGCAGCTGGGGTATCTAAAGCGGTTGTGTATCTTTTACAGCCGTCTAGCGAACGAGGAGCCATAACACTCTTCAAAATTTGAAATTTTCTTTTGTCATCTAAGATCGAACCTGTGGCATAAATCTGTCTGTTCGCCATGGCTTTGCCGAGCGAACATGACTACTCGGCGCCGAAGCCGGCGCTTGCAGGGTGTTGCTCCAGAGTCCGAGAATCAGACCAACGAGAAATGTTTCTTTTGTCTCCTACCAACGACGGCTTTTGCTAAGTGTACGGTATATTTGTCGTGTTGTCGTCGGTTCGTGCATCGCCGTTGTCAAGTGGCATGGGAAGTAACGAACCATGAGTTCTGTGGGCATTGTCGTCAACGTTTGGACTGTTTTTTTTCTCTGAGAACCCTTTCCCACAGGGAGGTCGTACCGGCAATGCAAACCATACTTGATGATGAAAACATAACTCAGGATCTCCGACTGGTGAGTACTTTAATTCTATTGCACGGTAGAGCATAGTGCGTTTTGGACCATAACTTGTTTCTTTGTTATTTTTTTTCTTCTGTGTATTTCACTAGCTCGTGCCTGACGACTTGATGGAGAGTTGTAAGGCGAAGCTCTTGAGATTGTCAGAGAATTTGTCGGATGTTTGGGATCGCACTGAATGCGTCCTGCTAACAGTTCATTGCGACAGGTGCCCAGAGAAAGAAACGCTTCAAAAGTTTTTGAGTGTCATCTTTAACATCTGCCGACGCGTTATTCGCCCCGTTTTGGAGGAACTTCTATATTTCGCAATGGAAGATGTAAAACTGACGCCGAGGAGACCAGACCAGTGGCCTTTTAGAATTGAGGCGTTTGTGACTCGTGGTGGCGTAAACTTTGAGGGACGATACTGGGATGACGAGAACCTGGATTGGATGAACGAGAACGTGTTACCCGAGGTCGACCTCTTTTCGTCTCTCTAATCACCCTTATCCCAACCGTCTCTCCGTCTCGTCGTGACACTTCTTGAACTATTTCAGTTTCGAATTTAGTCTGGCATTAGCTGTCGCGGGTATATTTAGAGACAACCGAGGCATGTCAAGCATTGATCTACCAAACTTGGGCTCACCTGGACAACTCAGTTGATATTTCTTTAAAAAATGGCGCCCGACACTATCGTGCCATCAGAAATAAAGCCTGGCACCGTGACATTCGACATATGTCACCTGCTCTCGGAAGGAAGAGTATTGATCTCAAACGACCGAAAGTATGTCTGTGTGGAAGCTGATCCGAACAATGCTAAAGTCGCCATTACAAGTGAAAACAAGAACATGTACGTGCAGCCAGTTTGGTCTATGGAAGACGACGAAGGGCCGATGTCGTTGGAGTTGGTCATCGTTAAAGAGGTGGTATTAGAAAGAAGAACGACCATGGTGCGGGGCGATGCAGTCATTCGTTCCGTCCTCTTTGTAGGCCGATCGTCTTCGAAAGACCCCAAAAAGATCGACGTTTTGGAAGTGCCCAAAAAGTACCGACAACTCTTTAACATGATATTCCCTACAACATCCCAATTGTCTGAGTCATCGCAGAAGGCTTACAATCTTTTGAACGGACACAGTCGAGAGACTCAACTTTTCTTGGCATCTTCCAACGAGGGCGACAGTGAAAACAAGAACGACAACGGAGAATCACAGGACCGGGAACAAGAAACCAAACAGTCAAAGGACGAGAAGGAAGAGAATGAAGGAGAAATAGAGGCACGCAGAGGGGAAGGAAAGAAGCCCGAAACGTCTTCCACAAGGAAAATGGAAAGCGAAAGTGGGGACGATGAGAATCGCCAAGAAACATGTCAACCCATTGTAAAGAGACGAACACTAGCAGCTAAGAGAAAGAGGAAAGATGACGAACACCTCAGCCAAACAGCAACGCGCCAGGCGAGAAAGCGACGTTCATGATTATGTCCTGAGCAAACCTGAAATAAAAAAAAAATGGTTACTTCAAGCAATGCCAGTTTTTTTTCTTTTTTTAATTGGGACTTTATTTTGCCTCTCGCGATCAGCGTGTTTATTGACTCGTAAAAATCTTGCACCAGGCAGTGAGAGAAAAACAATGGGGCAAACGCCGCTTTGAAATATTTTTGTTAAGTTTACTGCTTATTCACAGTGTTCATGAATGATTGCCATGCTAGACAGGTGCTTAAGGCCATGTTCGTTGCGAGTGGGAGGACGTTCCCGGTAGCTTGGGCTTTTATCAACAATGACAAATAGTCGTCCGTATCACAAAAGGCTACTGGAAAGGGATGATATTCTGTCATTGCATAGTTGCACAAAATCTGACACAAACGCCCATTTCCATCACCGAAGGGATGCAAAGCAAGAAAGCGACAAGTCAACCACGCGCAAGTCAAAAATAGCTCCTTATCGTAAGCACCGCGACATGAGTCGTATCGGACGTTGTACTCGTCAAACAAGGACACCAAGGCCGAGTCCATGTCTTCGGGAACGGGGTACCAGTGTCGCGCGTAGCCTTTAACGTCTGCATACCGAGGCCTGTTGCTGAGATGACCCGGTCGGGTCATGTTTGGTGGTACGATCGTCTCCTCGAACAAGACGCGGTGCGTATCACAGACGAGAGTCGACTCCAATAGCCCCCAATTCTCTTGCTGCTCCTCGGATCGTGTGCGTTCGAGAATATAATCCCATGCCTTTTTTAAACTTCCTCCCGGGTCCTCCCGAGCCCCTACTCGATCTACAAAATGAGACACGCATAGTCCGACGGCAAGACGAACGTTTGCGTGGTCCAAATAAACCCGCCTCGCGAGCCATTCGTTTTGATAGGCTTTGGCCAATTCAACTCGGTCGGCGAAGGAGAACGGAATCGACGTGTTCATTGCTGGTGACAATATATTGTCATACGAGAAAAGGGTGGAGTTCGTTCTCTAACGATTGAAGCGATCAATACTCTCGTGACAGCGTTTTTTGGTCCTTTTTACTCACCACGTTCATAGAAAAAAGACAAAAAAGGACCATTGACAATATCCTCGGTGAACCAATGTTGACAAATCGCACTTTGAAAAACGTGCGATAAGGGATCATTAAAAGAAACGAAAAAAAAGGGGTTACGTTTATCTGTTTATTATTCTTTTTTATCGTCTTTGGGTCGAGATGCGCCATATCCTGTTGGCGTCTCTGCTCTATTGCACGAGTGTTCTCTCATCGAGACGGAAGGAGTTTCGAGGACTTCGTCAATGTTTCTCCTCGGTTCATTATTGTAGGTTTGGAAATGATGTCACTGCTTTTCCGTGTACGAAACAACCGGTGACAACGGACGATCATTTGATGAAACATCGAAACCTCACTGTCCTAGATACCACAGCATTTTGTGCTTCTAACTTGCCTCCAAGGGTCAAGGTGTCAAAAAAAGCGACAGCCATGCCGTTGACTCTGCCAAATGACGACCGTTCCATCGTAGTCAAGTGTCCACGTAACCTCTGGGGCGCTGAATGCTGGCTGGTGGTACACAATCATGTCTTATCATCTTCAGCACTCCCGAGGACGATCATCTCGCTATCTGAGGACAGCAAAAGGAGCGATCCACCAAGACTGAAATGTAGGATCGAATGGAAAACAGGGGCAGTCATCTTGCGCAACTCTTGGTTTGTCAGAGGAGAAAGTATCTTTTACAAATTTGCGGGCCACCTTCGTGATTCACCTCTCGAGACATACGTAACCGTCTATCCTTTTGAATCGGAAAACGAAGAAAACTACGAATGCGGTGTGCGGGTACTAGTTTCCAAGCTGCTCAGCGTCTCCATCAGCTCCACTTACAACTTTCGTGTAAATTACAAACCCACCTTTCGTGCTCCATCTACACGTCCATCTCGACCAGTGACACCTACCAAACCAGAGATTGACAGAAACGGGACTCTTTTGCAGTTTTGTGGCGACAAGAAACCTCTGGCATCAAAAATACCTACCCCGTCCAGATCGACAGCTTCACTGAGCCCGACCGAGATAACAAGCGTATCCCAAAAAATTGTGCCCAAAGGATCGGACCCGTCAGAGTTCCCGGCTTCACCGAGCCCGATCAAGACGACAACCTCATCCAGGAGAATCGTGCTGAAGCGATCTGGAGCATCAAATTCAAAAGAGCCCCATACGGTGTACCTCGCCATTTTTATTTACTCGTGTCTGCGCTTCCCATAGACGAACGTTGATGCAATGCCTACTCTAAAAGACAAGATTGGTTCGACATCTTAGATCACTTTTATTAAACTAAAAAGATTTACAACATGAACTATATCGCAGAATAAAATAAAAAGCGAAAATGTATTGTCTCGAATGCTACGTTTCCCCACGCTCGATCGTTCAAGTGTCCTTGTGCTCTTCTTTCTGGCACCCAAACTTAGCTGCCACAGGTGCGATTTTTTTCTCCAGTTCCTCGGTCCCATTCAACATGGACACTTCAAGAAGTACGGGGGAATTGGGCGTTATTCTCATGCTGCCGGGTATATCACTTTCGGACAGGTAAACCTGTCTTATAGCGCTCCAAAACACCTGAAAACAGTGGGTACCGTGACCGTCTAGGCAATACTTCCACGCGTCGGCCATCATCATCGCCACGAGAGCCATGGGCGTATTGCCAGTTGGACAGCCGATCAGTATCTTGCTTCCAGTTGGTACCAATGTTAGGAGAATCGCCTTCAATCGTTCCGCAAACTTCTTCAAGGCCTCCTTGTCAAAGGGGTCATCGATGCGATTTCGGAGTTGAGCGTTTACAAGGTCCACCTTAGTGAGATCTCCGGCAATAACCAAAACGTTCTGCCATTGATGGTGCGCACTTGCAAACTGATCCAATGCCAACTTCCTTTCTCCCAGCTCCATCGTTTTCATGATGAGATCGATCGTGTTCAACTTCAAGCGATTCTTCACCTTTTCAGTGCCCAACAGGATGAAAGAAAGCTGGCACTCGGGAGAAAAGTCCAGGACGATTCTCGTTCCATCTGGATCCTCTGCCTGCCATTTTGTCAAGTCGCGGACGACAAATTCGCTCGTTTCAGTCTGATTGCTCCAATAAGCCACGATGGACGTATCTGTAGCACTTGATCTTGCCTCGGTCGCCATGCTTTTTGTTCACGCCGATCTTTTGTCTCGAGGAGAACCTTGGCTCTTCCACAGCTTTGTGTTCTAGTGTTTGAAACTATCTCGTGTGATCCACAGCCGCGACGAGACCTTTTATAGAGGTTTTTCTCTCTTGTCGGACATGACGAGATTATCGTCATCTTTTATCTGTTGACGACGAAAGTCATGACGGTACGTCCACGTTTCAACGACGTCATTGTCCCGTTGACGCGATCTTTCGAACGTCGAAGCATCCTAAGTCTTTCTCATTTCGTCACCACTCAGGGCGTCACAAGTTGTTGCGTCAAAAAGGTATTGCGTCACAACTCGTTGTATCGACAACTATGTCACGAATCGTCCATAAAAAGTCGGGTAATTTGCTTTGCAATCACTTTTTCATTGCTTCTCAAAAGAGTAACATCAAAGAGAAAACGTTTACGTCATGGATAAAATATGCGTCGTAATCGACCTGGAGGGCTTCCAAGTAAAGAGTCGAGGTGGGTTTCAAGTTCGCGAGTTGGGGTATTGCGATTGGCAACGTCATCATGCTGGATCGTATCGTTACCAGTTACCAGGGTACCTGAAGGACTTGCCCAAGCAAGACCAACTAACGGTAAAATATGTGACACAACATGTGCACGGATTACCCTACAGGGCCTTTTCAAGGGAAAAAGCTAGACCCGCTGACGAGATCCACGAAGACGTCCGTGGTCTGTACGAACGCCACCGAACTTCCGAACGTAATGTCGTGGGCTACAAAGGGGGTCATGTAGAAAGGGATCTTCTGAATGAGCTCAATATCCCCAGTCATGATCTGGAACAAGACGGATGTCCTCCGTTTGGTCGAATGGAGCTGCTCGGGGGAGTGGAGGGGTGTGGTCATCACAAAGATCCTTCGACTCATCACTGTGCCCTGGTCGAGTGCGTGCATTTTGTTAATTGGATGCGACGACAAAGCGGTTTGTCCTTTCAGACGGCTGACAAATATGTGTGGAAAGATGACCAATACGGCATAGAATTGCCCAACGCCCAGACGATGATGGAATCTCGAATAAATTATACTCACCCCGGGTTTGCACACGTGTTTCTGCAACGCTCTCAAGAGTTGACAGACAAAACGAACGAGTTGCTCGCAACCGTCGAAGAATTGAACCAGCAACGTTTATTTTGGCAATGGCGGTGCGATGCGCTATTGGACCACATTCTCTGTTGGAAATGTCAAGTGGAGAAAGACGAGGCTTTTAAGGCGGGAGAGGGATTGAGTTGGATTCCCGATCGTTTGTGCTGTCAAGAGGCCTATCGCACTCTTTTTTTGGGGATGAAAAATGGAGATTTGGCAGAACGTGCGCAATACGCAGACTCCGGGTGGCATTGTATAAAAGCGTTGCAAGAAGTTAGAGAAACTATTTGGGGACGAGACAGCGAGGGAGCCTCATCACCGCGCCATGAATGGAACTGATGCGTCTGAAGAACCCATGGACATTCCCGCTTTATCTCATTTTATGTTGATTACTGGTGGAGGGGATGATGAAGCAGAAGGTCTTGCAAGAGATTATGGCATGCAAGTCGACGTTGTTATAGGTCCCTCTCATCCCCGGATTCGATTCATCACCCCGTTGACGCAGCACGATTTGGACAAGGCCGCATCGCCCACTGACGCTGCTCGTTCGGCGTTGAGAAGGAGAATCGACAGTTCTCAAGTCATGGAGTTTGTGCATTGCAGTTAACATATCGCTTTGCGAGCGGAGGCCGTTTACGCGTTTGGTTCGTTTACCTCGAATTACAGGCAAATGGAAGGAGATGTCGGATGGACGGTGCAATTTGCCATTCAAATGCAAAGACCCGTCTTTGGCTTCGACCTGAGGACCCACAAGTGGTACAGGTACAACCATGGCATGAGGTCCTTCCTCTATATGGGAAGGGGACAGTGTCCGTTGTTGCGCGAAAAGAGTGCTATCGTGGGGATGAAGAAAAGGAGTGCAGACGCGAAGGAACTCTTTCAGCGAACACAACAAAGATGTAACACAAGTAGACACGTACGTTTTTCATGAGATTGTAAAAATAAAACAAGTGAGCATACCATACTTGAATCTTTCCGCGTACATGTCGAGTAAACTTCATCCAAGTGTGTGATACCTCGTCCCAATATGTGCACGTTCGACCATATCTGGGTATTTTTTTAATCGGGAAAAGTACTCCCCCATCTCCATCATGGCAGGGTCAATGTCTTTCCTTTCCGCGGCCTGCCTGGGAATCAAAAGGCAAGAATTGAGACTGCGCGTCAAATTTCAAAACGAAAATAATTGCGCATCTCTTTAGACCATCTTCCCCCTCACTAGGCGATCCCATGGTATCAGATACAAAAGTTTAAAGGGGATGGGGAATGATTTGAAACTAGACTCGGTACCCTCCTCATGTGCTCAGTCTAGCCGTGAGGTTAAAAGCGAGACTATGTACTCTCCCACACGATCGGTCGAGTCTCGGTGACCCTCTACATGAAGGGTTGGTTCGAAAATGTTTAAGATAAAAGTTGCAACCTATTTCACATGGCGGACCGAGGGTCGAGGTGAAAGTTCGGGCTGCGATGATGTGACACGCAGACTACGGTCATATTTGATATCTCACACAGAATTGCGGCGAGTCTCGTCTTTAACCTTATACTCGACTCGGCATATCACAGACTAAGGAGTCTCGCTATTAACCCCGTGGCTCGACCTGCCATATGGGGGGAGAATAGAGTCTCGATGATGAACTCCATGCCCGACCCGCCATATAAAATTAGTCGCAATTTTAAACTTCAATCCTGCTGTCCGAACCTTCATGCCAAGGAATAAAGGTTGTTCTATTGGTCAAGACAATGACAGAGTGGAGTCTGACTGAGCAGGCAGGACACGGGTCGGATCGCGCGTTTTGGGGGGTTTACTCTTTTTCGAGGCGGACACGACTGTTCCACGGAACAAGACAACCACAGAGCCGACTTTGACTGAGCAGGGAAGGCGCAGATGGGATCGCGCCGGTTCGCGACGGTCCATCTTTGTTCGAAAGGAAAAGAAAATCACACAGGCAGGGCACAGATCGGCTCGTGTTTGTTCAAGGTGGCTGTGTTTGCTCGAGGGAACAAGACTTAGACTGTTTTTGCGGTCCGAACCTTCACGTCACGACCTTCCAGACAGGGAAAACCTCGATGCTGGACCTGCCATATGAGTCGGACATAGATCGTGTAAAGAGAAAAGATGAAATAATAGGAAGGACTGTGTTGCACCCCATCACGGTATCCTCCCTGCTCGCCCTTAGTGATCCCATGGCGGCCTCGAAAAAAAGAGAAGTGGGTTGATTGATGATGACGTTGAGTGAATCCCTTGGACAAAAGTGCCACCCAGTCTCCCACGCCGCTCCGTTGAAACGCAATACCCCCACCCCCGGTGAGCTGGTGCCTTGCCATACGAAATCTTCCTTGGGAGGGTCCCTGAAAGGGGGGGGGGGGCTGGGGAATTGTGACGCTTAACCCCACGTTTGGCAGGATTTTTCATCTAATCACCTGATACTTATCAACCTCGTCTTCATGACGAGTCTCCATCTGATCACGTGACTGACTCTCATTGACTTGGGATACATATATTGGAGCAAAGAGATTGCCAAGATTACCCTATAATCAGCCTCGTTCTCATGACGAGTCTTCATCTGGTCACGTGATTGAGTTTGAGTGAGCCGGGAGCTTTTTTTGACACTAATGGACTGGCACTAGCGTTTTCTCCACCACCTATCCACCCTAAAACAGGACTGTCTATCCCCCCCATCTCCTAACCCTCCCAAGGAAGATTTCGTATGGCAAGGCACCAGCTCACCGGGGGTGGGGGTATTGCGTTTCAACGGAGCGGCGTGGGAGACTGGGTGGCACTTTTGTCCAAGGGATTCACTCAACGTCATCATCAATCAACCCACTTCTCTTTTTTTCGACCCGCCCATCCGTTTTTTTTTTTTCCACTACCCCCGTTTGTCTGGGACTCAAAGACAAAAATTTAAAGGGGGTGGGGGTATTGCGTTTCAACGGAGCGGCGTGGGAGACTGGGTGGCACTTTTGTCCAAGGGAT
This sequence comes from Porites cylindrica, assembly GCA_964035525.1. Taxonomy (NCBI): domain Eukaryota; kingdom Metazoa; phylum Cnidaria; class Anthozoa; order Scleractinia; family Poritidae; genus Porites; species Porites cylindrica. The sequence continues at coordinate 2,844,837 of OZ037786.1, forward strand.
TCACTCAACGTCATCATCAATCAACCCACTTCTCTTTTTTTTCGAGGCCTTTTCTTCGAGGGGCGCCATCGAGTCACCGCCGCTCTGTACGGAGGCAAACACCAGAGGAGAGAAGGGCTGTGGCGATCGGCCGAACACCAACTCGCTCTCCGCCCTCGGGGGGACTTTCACTGACCGGATGATGTGTAACTGTGTGGGATTGCATGATGGGCTGACCAGAGAACACCGCACTTGGGTGAACAACTGCCAACTCGCCCCATGCCAGCTCGGTCGGCCACACCCAGGCCATGTAATTTCGTAACTGGTTACCAAATGGCGGGTCTTGTGGGGGGCTGCTTGATCATTCCCCCATCACTCTCTCGATTACACCAGTTACGAAATTACATGGCCTGGGTGTGGCCGACCGAGCTGGCATGGGGCGAGTTGGCAGTTGTTCACCCAAGTGCGGTGTTCTCTGGTCAGCCCATCATGCAATCCCACACAGTTACACATCATCCGGTCAGTGAAAGTCCCCCCGAGGGCGGAGAGCGAGTTGGTGTTCGGCCGATCGCCACAGCCCTTCTCTCCTCTGGTGTTTGCCTCCGTACAGAGCGGCGGTGACTCGATGGCGCCCCTCGAAGAAAAGGCCTCGAAAAAAAAGAGAAGTGGGTTGATTGATGATGACGTTGAGTGAATCCCTTGGACAAAAGTGCCACCCAGTCTCCCACGCCGCTCCGTTGAAACGCAATACCCCCACCCCCTTTAAATTTTTGTCTTTGAGTCCCAGACAAACGGGGGTAGTGGAAAAAAAAAAACGGATGGGCGGCGATCCCATCTGTGTCAAGTCGACTCAGTGTGCTACTCCCATCTTGTTTGCCCCACGCATTTCGTGGACAATCGTGGAACCCTCGAGCAAGCACGATATCATCTGTGCTATGTTGGTTCAGTAAAAGTCTTGAGTGTTTTTTCTTAAGCCTCGTGGAAACACGATCCCATCTGTGCCATGTTGTTTTCCCACGCCGCTCCGTTGAAACGCAATACCCCCACCCCCTTTACATTTTTGTCTTTGAGTCCCAGACAAACGGGGGTAGTGGAAAAAAAACGGATGGGGGGCGATCCCATCTGTGTCAGGTCGTCTCAGTGTGCTACTCCCATCTTGTTTGCCCTACGCATTTCGTGGACAATCGTGGAGCCCTCGAGCAAACACGATCCCATCTGTGCTATGTTGGTTCAGTAAAAGTCTTGTGTGTTTTTTCTTAAGCCTCGTGCAAACACGATCCCATCTGTGCCATGTTGTTTTCGTTTCAATGTGCTACTCTCATCTTGTTTGCTCCACCCATCTTGTAGACAGAACGTGGCGTCCTCGAGCAAGCACGATCCTATCTGTGCCATGTCGGTTGGTTCAGTAAAAGTCTTGTGTGTGTTTCTCTTAAGCCTCGTGCAAGCACGATCCCATCTGTGCCATGTCGGTTCAGTGTATTCCTCCCATCTTGTGGCTAAACGTGGCGCCCTAGAGCAAGAACGAACCAGTCTTTACCATCTGGTTTCAGTCAAAGTCTTGTGTCTGTTTTTCTTAATTCTTGGGCACGCAAGATCCCATCTGTGCCATGTTCGTTCAGTGTGCTTCTTCCATCTTGTTTGCTTCACGCATCTCGTGGACAAGCGTGGCGCCCTAGAGCAAGAACGAACCAGTCTTTACCATCTGGTTTCAGTCAAAGTCTTGTGTGTGTTTTTCTTAAGCCTCGAGCAAGCACGATCCCATCTGTGCCATGTCGGTTCAGTGCGTTCTTCCCACCTTGTTTGCTCCACGCATCTCGCGGACAAACGTGACGCCCTCGAGCAAGCACGACCCAGTCTTTACCATGTCGTTTCAGTCAAAGTCTTCTGTGAAACGGGTGCGGTAAGTTGGTAGTTGGCAAGGTTCTGGAAATTGGCGAACGACAAGTCTTTGGGTGAGAAGTTAAAGATCTGCAGTTTGCAGTTCGCAGTTGGCAAGGCTCTGGGAGTTGGCGAGGGAAACAAGTCCCATTTGTAAACTTTATCATTTCATCGTGAGATCGAACATAACGTAATAGACCATCAGGCGGCGAGGAAAGTGACCACATTGTTGCGTTTCTGTTGACTCACATTGACTGACGTGTTTCTTAAGTCGGATCGTGTCGTCATTATTACGTCAAATACATGCCGTCGATAGTTAGCGAGTGACAAATCTTTGGGTTAGGAGTTAAAAGCCCACAGTTGGCAGTTGGCCGTGCTCTGGAAGTTGGCGAGAGACATGTTTGTTCGAGGTGGCCGACTTTGACAGAGCAGGCAGGGCACAGATCGGTTCGCGCCTGTTCGAGGGAACAAGACTTGGACCTTCTCGCTTTGCCTTAGACCTCGATGCTATTAACCTCGTGGATCGACCAGCCATATGGGGGGAGAGTGGAGTCTCGATGATGACCTCGATGCCCGACCCGCCATATAAAATTAGTCGCAATTTTAAACTTTAATCCTGCGGTCCGAACCTTTCATGGGGAGCAATAAAGTTTGTTCGATTGGACAAGACAATCACACAGTCCACTTTGAATGAACCGGCAGGGAACCGACCGATTGCGTTTGGCCGAGGTGGCTAACCTTCATAGACCGAGCAGGGCACAGATCGGTTCGCGCCTGTTTGAGGGAACAAGACTTGGATCTTCTCGCTTTGCCCTAGACCTCGATGCTATTAACCTCGTGGATCGACCAGCCATATGGGGGGAGAGTGGAGTCTCGATGATGACCTCGATGCCCGACCCGCCATATAAAATTAGTCGCAATTTTACACTTTAATCCTGCGGTCCGAACCTTTCATGGGGAGCAATAAAGTTTGTTCGATTGGACAAGACAATCACACAGTCCACTTTGAATGAACCGGCAGGGAACCGACCGATTGCGTTTGGCCGAGGTGGCTAACCTTCATAGACCGAGCAGGGCACAGATCGGTTCGCGCCTGTTTGAGGGAACAAGACTTGGATCTTCTCGCTTTGCCCTAGACCTCGATGCTATTAACCTCGTGGATCGACCAGCCATATGGGGGGAGAGCGGAGTCTCGATGATGACCTCGATGCCCGACCCGCCATATAAAATTAGTCGCAATTTTAAACCTCAATCCTGCGGTCCGAACCTTTCATGGGGAGCAATAAAGTTTGTTCGATTGGACAAGACAATCACACAGTCCACTTTGAATGAACCGGGAGAGCACCGACCGATTGCGTTTGCTCGAGGTGGCCAACCCTCACAGACCGAGCAGGGCACAGATCAGTTCGCACTTGTTCCAGGCAACAAGACCAGGACTTTATCGCCTCGCTATTAACCTCGTGGCTCGACCAGCCATATGGGGGGGGGGGGGGGGGAGAGTGGAGTCTCGATGATGAACCCCACGACCGACCCGCCATATAAAATTAGTCGCAATTTTAAACTTTAATCCTGCGGTCCGAACCTTTCATGGGGAGCAATAAAGTTTGTTCGATTGGACTAGACAATCACACGGTGTCTACTTTGACTGAGCAGGCAGGGCGCAGGCGGATCGAGGTTGCTCGAGGTGGCGAACCTTGATAGAGCCAGCGGGGCACAGAACGGTTCGCTCATGTTCGAAGTGGCGGGTTTTGACTAAGCCGGCAGGGAGCAGAGTGGGTTGTGTTTGCTCGAGGGTTAAGAGGAAAACACAGAAGACTTTGACTGAACCGACAAGGGACAGAGTGATCCGTGCTTGCTCGAGGGCGCCACGTTTGTCCACGGGATGCGTGGCGCAAACGAGATGGAAAGAACACACTGAACCGACATGGCACAGATTGGCTCGTGTTTGCTCGAGGGGACAAGACTTGGTGTTTCTCACTTTGCGTTAGACCGTGATGCTCGACTCGCCATAACGACGAGAAAAGAGTCTCTTGCTATTAACCCCGTGGATGGACCAGCCATATGGGGGGAGAGTGGAGTCTCGATGATGACCCCCACGCCCGACCCGCCATATAAAATTAGTCGCAATTTTAAACTTCAATCCTGCGGTCCGAACCTTTCATGGGGAGCAATAAAGTTTGTTCGATTGGACTAGACAATCACACTGTCCACTTTGACAGGGCGCAGATGGATCGACTTTTTTCGGGGTGGTCAACCTTGATAGAGCGAGCTGGGCACAGATCGGTTCGCGTTTGTTCCAAGTGGCCGACTTTGATTGAACCGGCAGGGCACAGATCGATCCGTGCTTGTTCGAGGTGTCCAGTTCTGTTCCAGGGGGGGTACTTTTGCTCGAGGGAACAAGACAACCACACAGCGGACACCGACTAAAGAAGCAGGGCACAGATCGGATCGCGCTTGTTCGAGGTGGCCGTGTGTCTTTCAGGAAACAAGATTTGGACTTTGTCGCCTCCCTTTACACCTCGATGCTCGACTCGCCGTATCGCGGAGAAAAAAAGTCTCTCGCTATTAACCTCGTGGCTCGACCAGCCATATGGGGGGAGAGTGGAGTCTCGATGATGAACCCCACGCCAGACCCGCCATATAAAATTATTCGCAATTTTAAATTTCAATCCTGCGCTCCGAACCTTCATGTGGAGGATTTCGATTGGACTAGACAATCACACAGTCCACTTTGACTGGGCATTCAGGGCGCGGACGGCCCCACTTTGACTGAGCCGGCAGGGCACAGATCGGATCGCGCTTGTTTGAGGTGACGGGTTTTGACTGAGCAGGCAGGGAACAAAGCGGGTGGTGTTAGCTCGAGGGTTAAGAGAAACATACTGAATACTTTGACTGAACCGACATGGCAAAGCGTGGGTCGTGCTTACTCGTGGGCTCCACGTTTGTCCAGGAGATGCGTGGGGCGAACGAGACGGGAGGAACACGCTGAACCGAGATGGCACCGATTGGATCGTGCTTGTTCGAGGTGACGGACTTTGACTGAGCAGGCAGGGGACAGATCGGTTCGCGCTTTTTCGAGAAAAAAAGTACATGGTTTTTCTCTCTTCGAATTAGACCGCGATGCTCGACTCGTCATATCGAGGAGTCTAGAATCTCTCGCTATTAACCTCGTGGCTCGACCAGCCATATGGGGGGAGAGTGGAGTCTCGATGGTGAACCCCATGCCCGACCCGCCATATAAAATTAGTCGCAATTTTAAACTTCAATCCTGCGCTCCGAACGTTCATGTGAATAGAGAAAGGAATAAAGAAGTAAAGTTTGTTCTATTGGAAAAGACAATCAAACAGCGCTCATTGACTGAGCAGGCAAGGCACAAATCGAACATGAATTGAAATGGCGCCTTGCTCTGGACGTCGATACTCGACTCGCCATATCGGGGAAGTAAAGAGTCTCACCGTTAACCCCGTGGATCTACCTGCCATATGGGGGTGGTGGGAGGGGGAGAATAGAGTCTCGATGATGAGCTCGATGCCAGACCCGCCATATGAAATTGGTTGCAGACGTTGGCCCAAGCATGTCACCTGTTGGCCATGTGCCACCGAGAACGGGGACAATTAACCAAACGGTATGAAACGACCAGTCAACGAAACAGTGGTTAGAAAGACGATCACATTAGACCTACGACATGCCTCGAGTGTATTTGATACGATTAGGGAGTGAACATCCCATGAACTTGACGCGCTATGAGCGCGACTACCTTTTGCAAGCGAGACAGCGAGCCTGGGTCAAATGTCAAACCCTCCTAAAGCAACGATGCCAGGAGGAACCAGACAGTCCGTGGGAAGACGCCTTGCTATTTGCCACCGATCAAGACCTGTACAAACCGTGGCGGCGCGTGGTGGTGGACGACTTGTTTTCCAAACAACTTTACGAGGCATTGGACCAAAGTCAACTCTTGGACGCCTATAACGGTCAGTGGTGTGAACTGTGGCGAGCCCACCAAGCCTAGTGGCCGTCCTCTGGGAGTTGACCGGTGAGGGTGAGGCATCAAGAGTCTCGACGATGTTCGCGATGTTCCGAGTCGCCACAAAAAAAAGAATAGAGGAGAATTTTAAACTTGAATGTTGTGGTCCGAACCATCGAACAAAGGAATAAAGTTTGTTCGAATGGACAAGGCATTCAAACGGTGTAAATTGACAGAGCAGGCAGAGCTCAACTCGGTCCGCGCTCGCGTTTTCTAGGGGAACAAGACTTTAACTATTTTATGAAGACTCGTCGTTACAAGCTGTCAAGTGAACGTTTTATATTTATTGATTTAGAACACAACATAGGAAGACCTCGGGCATCTCACAGAGCCAAGCATTGCCATGCATTTCTAGCTGCGTGCTTTCTGAACAAGTTCTCTAGAATAAACAGGCAAGTTCTCGTCGGTTTCCATTATTCCCCATTCTTCCCGAGTGATTAAATAACTGTTCAATAAAGTAAGCCTCAATGACATGGAACATAGTCTTCTTCAAATTCTAGAGACAAGTGCAAGTCTCTCCAGGCAATCATTGGGTTCGCCTTCTCGTCATGATCGCAGAACTGGTCAAATGCCACCTCGAGCGGGATGTCTTGGCTCTTCAACGAGGCAAGAGTTTTGCTAGCCTCGTCCAGGGCTTCATGGATCTCTTCCATTTCCTCGCTAGTGGGGTCAAGACGCCACACCGGTTCACCAAAGTCGGGAAAGGCAGCCATCAATCCAAGCATTAGTTCATTCACAACAACCCACAGACGGGCGGCTCTGTAATAACAGCGAATCAGATCCTCGGCCAATGCAACATCACTAGGGCTAAGAACGGATTCATTTGCATCAAAAGTCAAGTGATGCAGCTTAGTTGAGCGGTCGCCAATGTTACGGTTTATCGTTTTCTCCATATCCGTTAAAAACTGTTTTGCCTTCTCTGCTACATCGTTCATGCCAGCCACGTTCTTGTGGTCTCGGACGAAATCACGAAACATCTTTCCCAACTCTAAAAACTCGTCAGAGAGCCAGTGGACGACGGTTTTAGTGGTCTGTAAATACTGGATGGCCCGGCGAATAATGGAACTGGTTTGGCTACGCGTGCGTATTTTCGATTCCATTGTGTCCATTTCGGTTATCCCTTTAACTATGGATCAATCGACTCTTCTTGTAGCAGACTGTCTCCAAATGGCACGATACGGTCTTTTTATTCTTTTTTTCTCGTGTGAGTGAGTGACGTAAAGACCACGTCGCTCTTACGTCAATCGCGCTAGTCGCAAAGCTTCGAATTTGTTCACGCGATTGGTACGTCATCCTGTGTCCTCACCATAAACGTCAAGACCTGCCCTTCCCAGTTATGAAGGATTGATGGGCGGATTGGCAACGTCATCGTGACATGGCATTATAAAAAGAGAGCGCGGGCCGATCAATTCAGTTGGGTTTGCTTGCTTTACCCTCAACCCTTCACAGTTCCTCTCAAGCTGTTTTAGTCTCGTAAATTTACAGTCTTCGACATTTGTCTAAGAAAGAGAAGAACCATTACCATACCATTCTGTTGCTTGTAGCAATCTTCAATGCTGAGCTCCGAACCATCAAATGGCGAAAATAAGTTTGTTGAATTGGAGAAGACAATCAAACAGTGTACACTGACAGAGCAGGCAGGGGGATCCACGTTTGTTCGAGGGAACAAGACTTGTATTACTCTTGAAGACTTGTCGTTACGGGCTGTTACATAAAAGTTTTTATTCATTGATTTAGAACAAAGAGTTAGACCCGGGGTATCTTATAGAGTCAAGCATTGCGATGCATTTCGATCTGCGTGCACTCTGGGCAAAAGCTCTAGAATAAGCGGGCAAGTGCGTGTCGGTTTCCATTATTCCCCGTTCTTCCGGAGTGATGAAATAACGGTTGAAAGGCACTGGTTTGTCTTGGACGTGTCTTTCGTACAAATCCTTTAACACTCGGCGACTTTCGGGATGATGCCCTTCTTCCTTTGCATACTTGTAATACGCTCGAAGCAGCACGTATTCCCTCTCTAAGCGAAGTAAAGGGTCTTGGGGATATTCTTCCATGTTCTGGACACGACGCTTGTAGGAATCCCACATCTCGTCCATCCATCTTCTGTATCTCAGCCCGTGAAATATTCTTGGACTTGTCAAACTGTTAACTCCGTTGTCGAGCATCTCAAAGCTTTCGCCTTCGTAATCTTTACGGGTATTGCGCTCGTGTCGGGTAGTCTGTGAAAACCCCCGGTGGTGATTCTCAAACATCTGTCTTGTTCTCTCGACAGCTGGCCGTGACTGAGGCAAATGCCGCAGCCGCTTCTTTTTTTTTTTTTTTAAAAAAAAGACATACCCTTCCCCCATTGAAAAATTTGTCTTTGAGTCTCAGTCATGGGAAAGTCTCTTGCCAAAAAAAAAGAGCATGGCCACTCCTGGGAACAAACACAATACCAAAAAAACACACTATCACAAATTTATTTATTCATTCGTTACTTCCTTACAGTTCAATAAAATACGCCTCAATGACATGGACTGCCGTCTTCTTCAAATTCTAGCGACACGTGCAAGTCCCTCTAGGCAATCAATGGTCCTGCGTTCTTGTCATAATTGCAGAACAGGTCAAAGATCTTCCCAAGCGGAACGTCTAGGTACTGTCCACCCCTCTTCACTGAGGCAAGTTCCTCGCTAGCCTCTTCCATAGATTTATGGATCTTTTCAATTCCCTTGTTAGTGGGGTCTTGATGCCAAACCGGCAGATCAAAGCGCTCGGGATAGGCAACCATCAATCCAACCATTAGTCGAGTCACAACAGTACACAAAGATATGTCCCTGTAGTGAGAGCGAAGCAGATCCTCGGCCAATGCAACATCACTCGAGCTAAGAATGGGTTCATTCACATCATCGAAACGGAACAGTTTAGTTAAGTAATCGTCAACGTGACGGTTAATCGTTTCCTCCATATCATGCAACAACTGTCGCCCCTTTTCGGCCACATCCTCCATGCCAGCCACGTTCTCGTTGTCTCGGACAAAAGTACGAAACATATTTTCCAATTCCAAAAACCCACTAGAGAGACGCTCGCCGACGGGGCGCTTAGCCTGTCGATACTGGATGCCCTGGCGGATGATGGAACTGGTTTGGCTACGCGTTTGAATCTTCGATTCCATTTTTTCCTCTTTCGGTTATCACTTCAAACTCTGGATCAATCGGCTCTTCTCGTAACAGTCTGCCTCCAAATGGCGCGATACCGTCTTTTTATTCTTTTCTTTCTCGATTGATCGAGTGACGTAAAGACCACGTGGCTTCTACGTCAATCGCGTTATCAACCAATCAAACTACTGTTCCTTTCTGGGGAGTTGGCCCCACTTGCCAAAACGAAAGAGCATGGCCACCCCTGGGAACAAATACAACCCTAAAACAAAACTGTTGAATATCATAAATACATTTATTCATTCCTTACTCTTTTTACAGTTCAATAAAATACGCCTCAATGACATGGAACATAGTCTTCTTCAAATTCTAGAAACACGTGCAAGTCCCTCCAGGCAATCAACGGTCCCGCCTTCTCGTCATGTTTGCAGAACCCCTCGAAGACCTTCCCAAGCGGAATGTTCTGTCCACTGCTCTTCAACGGGGTAAGTTCCTGGCTAGCCTCTTCCAGAGACTTATGGATCTTTCCAATTCCCTTATCAGCAGGGTCGCGATTCCAGTCCGGCAGATCAAAGTACTCGGGATAGGCAACCGTCAATCCAACCATTAGTCGATTCACAACAGTCTTCAAAGATCTGTCCCTGTACTGAGAGCGAAGCAGATCCTCGGCCAATGCAACATCACTCTCGCTAAGAATGAGTTCATTCGCATCATTGAATTTAAGCAGCTTAGCGTTGTAATAGTCAATGTGATCTTTAATCGTTTCCTCCATATCCCGCAACCACTCTCCCCCCTTCTTGGCCACATCGTCCACGCCAGCCACGTTCTCGTGGTCTCGGACAAAATCACGAAACATGTCTTTCAGTTCCAAAAAATAGCTAGAGAGACGCTCGCCGACGGGAAACTTGGTTTGTCGATACTGGATGCCCTGGCGGATGATGGAACCGGTTTGGCTACGCGTGCGTATCTTCGATTCCATTTTTCTTCGTTCGATTGTCACTTCTAACAGTAGGTCAATCGGCTCTTCTCGTAACAGACTGCCTCTAGATGGCGCGATACCGTCTTTTTATTCCTTTTTTTCTCGAGTGATCGAGAGACGTACAAACCACGTGGCGTTTACGTCAATCGCGCTATCTCGCTATCAACCAATCAAACTACTGCCCCTTTCTCGGGAGTTGCACCCGCCCCAAATATCAACGTGTCATCGTGACTTGCGTGGCATGTCGCCAAGCCTTGAATTTGCTGACGTCAATGGTACGTCAGATCGTGTCGTCACCATCACGTCAAGACCTGCCCTTCTCAGTTATGAAGATTGGTGGGCGGATTTGCAACGTCATCGTCAAATGGTATTATAAAAAGACAGCGCGGGCCGATCAACTCAGTTGAGTTTGTTTGATCGAAGTGAGACGATCATGGTCAAGACTAATTCTTGTAAGCGCAAAGCTACCAAGAGGGACAAGGCAATCCTGTCGGCCGTTTCTAGCGCCATCACCGATCGCAAGGCCAAACACCGCCAAGTCGATGTCAGGGAAAAAATGTTTGCCATGGCCAAGGATTGGTCGGGTCGAGACGAGAGCAGCCCCGATAAAGACCACAACAGACCCCTTCTGGATTTTTGCGCTGTTACCGAGGCCGCAATCGTGTCGCATTCCTGGTATGACATCCGAAACAAACTGAATGCGATGGAGCCTGCCGTTATAGGGCGTGAGTTAAGAAACGACTGGGAACAATTGTTCACTGTAACAGAAAGCAGACTCGCGCGACTATTTGCCATGAGAGGGCTTCCTAATTGGGTGTTGAGCGTTGGACGCAAGTTGTCGAAATGCTGTGATATCGACCTGCAATTGAATCTAGAGATGGACCTTATGATGAAAGAGTTGCGAGAAAAGTGTCAGAGTTACAACCAGAGGGCGGAGAAGCGCAGAGCTAATATCCTGCAGATGAACAGGTACACGAGCTGTCTTGCCGTTTTCGTGTACCTCACGCATGTGATCGAGACTTGTCAAGTGGACGACCATCCTAGCTTTGCCATTGTTTTGAAGGCATTTGGAAAGCACAGCGGGAGCCCCAATCAGTTGGAGCGATTTTGCCAGGTGATGGACGTGGAGGCTAGAACCCGACGCCATGCGCAGGAATCCGACGAACCGGCCAAGGGCGATGATCCAGAGCAGGACAAAGAAGTGTGGGTCTCCTATTCATTTGCACCGAATACACTACCTGGCGCTCCTGGAGACGGGGCTTTAGACGAAACCTCGAGCTTTTGGGACTGGTTTGGATGTGCGATTACCCTATTGCACAGTTCCGGCGTGGTTTGCACAGATGCAATGTACGACCAGTTGATGGCCTTTGTTGAACGAATTTGTAGCGGTGACGGAGTCATTGGAGACCGCCCCGAGGTCGTGGCACTAGTCGACTGGAAGCTCGGTAGAGATGTCATTGTATAGACTCCAAATGTCCATTTTGTAGTTCATTTTATTTTGTAAAATAAAGTGTTGCTTTTAAAGAATTGTGACTAGATTTTGTCTGCGGGTCTGACAGATCTCAGCGCGACCACTAACCTCGATGAATCCTCGGTTGTTAGAACATTTGCAAATGGCAAATAATGTACGGGAATGCGCAATGTGAGGCACTTGGCACTGGGTATTGACTTTTTTCCCGAAGCTAGCTCAAAAAGCGAAGTCAATGCCGAATGACACATTACAAAGGACACGGAAGAAGACAATTCTCTCACGTAAAAGGTTACCCGTCGCCCCCCCCCCCCCCAACCCATAGTCTACGGTACTGTTGCCATGTGGTTGGTCGGCCGCAATGTTCCAGCGAAACACTTAAGAAAAAAATCTCGATGCTCATGGGCCAAAGTGCAAGACGCCATCCAGACTAGCCCGCTCATTTGATCGTGTCTTACCGACCTCCATTGAAGGAGGACTGCGCGAAATGAGGGTTCTCAGCGGACCGTATAGGTGCGAGATGCCAGTCTTTCTTCGGCCGCCTCGTTCTCCTTTGCCAGAGCGGAGATTTAAAAACGGTCAAGAAGGTCTTAGCCCTAAGCGATTATCTTGTTCTATCCCTTCCCACCCAACACCTAAGAAAAAATCTCGATGCTCATGGGCCAAAGTGCAAGACGCCATCCAGACTAGCCCGCTCATTTGATCGTGTCTTACCGACCTCCATTGAAGGAGGACTGCGCGAAATGAGGGCTCTCAGCGGACCAGATAGGTGCGAGATGCCAGTCTTTCTTCGGCCGCCTCGTTCTCCTTTGTCAGAGAGCAGATAAAAAAGGGATAAAATAATGGACTTTGAGATTATCGTGTTCTATCCCTTCTTACCAAACACATAAGTCATTTTAACATTCATTTATTGTGTTGTTATCTTTTTTACAATCGGGTTCGTGTACATTCTTTAGTTGTAAGCTGCCACACGATTTCGCGATCAAAAATTAAAGTGCAATACCCCCAAATGTATAAACATCAATGCAAAAACGACGACTCGTGTTATTTGTAATGACATTTCAATTAAAAAACATGTACTCTATACTTTCTGGTTCATGTCTCTCATCCGTGTTTTTTGGTGTACTGCAAGATCCATTGTTTCCTAAACACTCTCTTGAGACAAGGCTGGCATGCATTGGAATACGCTTTTATCGTCTTTGGCAGCGGGTCAGCGCAGAGACAGTCGCCTTTGGGAGTGTTCCAGGGTGGTAACTGCGACAATACCAATAGTCCCATGTCACTCGAATACTCGGACGGACACTCTAACATTCGTTCACAATCGTTGCCATCGCTCTCGTTCGTAATATACTCCGAGAGCTTCTTTAGATTGCTTGACACCTTGCACTCCTTGACCACCAATCGCCTTTTCATGTCTGGCAACACGTAATGAACACTGGTCCAATAGTCATGAAAACCAGTGACAAAGTCGGCCCCTGGGATGGTGGTCATCGCATTTTTGTCCACTAGGCGTCCACCCACTCGTATCACTTCCTCTCTAGAAGGGACCCGGTTCATCGCAATGGTCTCGGTTTCTGACAAAGTCCCCATAGGTTGTATCTTGAGAAACTCGGGGAGTTGCTCGTCGGTCTCTGATTTGATATGGCTATGCTTGCGCTTCATGATCGTTCGAGTCCGACTTCAAGTCTTGTTTTGAGCCAGAGACAGTCAAATGTGCTCCTTTATACCATTTGGTAAAGGCGTCAAATAACTACGTCGGAATGATGTAGACAGAAGCTCTTTCTGACGTGCTCGTATTGTATACGTCAGTCATGTAACCGAAAAAGCGTGGGTGTGAAACAGACTTGCGTCACGACTTTCGTCATACAGCCGAAACAGGGATTTGGCTATATAAGAGTGCTCACGAGCTCTGTTTTCTCAGTTCAGTTTGACGAGAGTCAAGCGCAGTAAAAAACGCGATGGAGAGAAACGTCAAGAGATTAGCTACCAAAGCAGACAAAAACATGTTGGCCTCTGTTTCGAGTGCCCTCTGTAACCGATGGCCGAGTCGTCGTCAGAAGGAATTGAAAAGGAGAATGGCTCAAGCGGCAACGCTCTATTCTAATCGAAGGAGAACATTCACCGTTCCTCTTGGGACAGATGATCCAGTACCCAAATTTGTCGACCGCCCTACCGCTGTCGAATTTTGCAGGCCCCTGATGGATCACTGCGTAACGGTAAAGGATGAAAATCCTTGGCTGGATATCCGGTGCCACTTACTGTCTTTTCATGAAGACAACCTGAGAGGAGGCTTGGAGGATGGCGTTGATCTTGCAAACCGGTTGGACAACAGCAAATTGTCTGCAAAATTTTACTACATTGGAGCTCCATCCTGGCTCGTGCAGATGGGGACACGCTTACACGAGGTGACACAGACCGACGAGGCGCTGACTGCCAAGATGGAAAAGGCATTGACGGGGGAGGACACGTCGGAGCCATTTGAAGACATTTGCCGCAAGAGACGAGAGAACATGGTGCTGATGAACAATTATGTCAGTTGTATTTCGTTGTACATTGGCCTGTGCGAGAAAATTCCTCCTTGGGGATTTGACGACCATCCCCATTTTAAAGCTATAGCAGAATACTTTAAGACCAACCATTTGGATCACGCAGGGCTCGAGCGTATCTGTCAGGTGCTGGACCTTGCGGTCTGTACGAGCCGCCGAATGAATGAGTACAGAGAGGATAGATGCCCTCACAGTGAGGAGGGAGAGGAAGGCCTCGCCCTATCGTACCTGTTCGATGAAGAGGGGGCTAAAATCGCTTCCTGTCACGATGACACGATCACCGCAGAATTCTTGGAATGGTTTGACGAGGTGCTCGTGAAACTGAAAAAATGCGGTAAAGAGTGTACCCAGGACATGTTTGAACAGATTTCTACTTCTTTGAAGCGTGTCGAGTGCGAGAAGAGAAAAGTTTGTGACTCCTTGATGGCTTTGGCAGAATGGAGGAATGACTGTGTCCCAAATTGAGGATTAGAATGACGTGACGGAACATTGAAACACTTTGAACTAGTTGTGTTAGATTTTTTTAAATCGGATAATGACTTGAAGAAGTGGACAAAGAAACACTTTGAACCATTCATGTTAGGTGTTTGATCTTGGTGTAACTGCCACGGTTAAAAGAGTAGGATAATTGAATTAGAAATAAAGCTTGTTTCTTTACCAAAATGGAATGGATTTTTTAAATTCTAAAACCGGGCGACTCGTCCTGTGTGTGTGTGTGTGTCAGGGGAGAGCGAGGGGTTTATCGGAACACGCATCGGATACCCTCGAGTAAAAAAAAACATACTGCCTGAATGCATCGCTCACTGGCTTGTACAAAAGAACAAGCCCAAAGACAATCATGCAATGCAAATTGATTCTCCAATTCGGCTGGTTAGCCGCAAACCCCAAGAAATTAAGTGAAGCCCTCGGGGCAAAAATTGTGATCATTCTCCCACGTTTTGGTTCGTCAATGTCTTTTTGGTATGCGTTTTATTTAGATATCCATGTACAATAAAGTCATCTTATTGTCAATGGAATGAACCTTGTCAAATGCATATACAAGACTATGCATTGCCACCACATTGGCTAGACAAGACAAGGAATAATAAAACTCTACGTACCTTAATTGGAACTCATAATAAAAGCGCGCGAAAAGGGACATATTGGAGAAGCCAATGCCATGTCCAATGGCAAATACCTTTACCCCAACCTGGATTAACAAAAATACAAAGATACTTCGTGAAAACGTTAAAAAAAATCAGTTGAATAAAGGTTGAATTGGATAAAGATATATCAATAAACACAAATTATATAGCTACAAAGCTAAAATATGGTACAAAATACACAAAATAAAATCATTTATGCACACTTGTCGTAAACAAATCTCTCTTGGACTGTCCGTTTTACTAAGAGTAAAGTCAAAGTAATATCTTTGGTTCTTTCTTTTGGACCCTATTAGAAATCTGTACAATTTGTCATCGGAGTTATTTATGTGATTTTAAAAAATTATTCTCTTTTATAGCTGTCTCTGAGTAAAAAAAAATACCAGAGTGCCCTTCGAATGCTGAAGCATGGCCTTGTAAACACCAAGCATATACATGGGGCTATGAAATGCACCCTTTTTGTTCAAATCATCACCCAATGATATCAAGTAATAATCACAACACTTTTTTTACAAAAAAAGGTAACATCATTTTATTCATGTCAAGATACTTTACTTCACATCAACTCTAATGTTTCGTATCCAGAATGAAGCGAGTTGCTTTTTCGCGATACTTTCAACGATTTATCGGATTTGATATATACAAGAACTAATGTGAAACAATCGTTGAGTCTTTAAATAACACAATACAGGTCATAGAAAATAAACGCAATCAATGTCCCGGTCCAATCATTGTCACTGTCATTCAAGTCAATGATCAAGTTCCTTCTTTAGCTGCTGTCGACATTTGACACTATTTCTTGTCCCGAGCTTTCTCTCTTATTCTTCAATCGTTGAACCACCTTTTCTAAGTTTCGTGTCCGAGCAGCACCTTTGGCCCTCACCGGACGGTCCCTTTTGTCGCCTTTCACATCATTGTCTCTATTCACAACAGCATGACTGGGAAGTTTTAGAGGTGGCAGGTTCCGTTTCTTTCGTCTTAGGTTTATTTGCTGCATGGCACTCATGTACCTTATTAACGCTTTACAATAGTCTCGGTCGTCCTTGCTAAGGTAAATCTGTTCGGTTGCTTCTTCTTCGATTGCTTGCTTCGCTTTGTTCATCTTTCTCGTCTGTTTGGCCGCTTCTTCTTCTTGCAGATTTTCTTTGCTAGCCGAGAGCTCGATTCGGTTCTTATAAGCCGTTTAGCTACAAGAACGACGACAACGATTATATTAGAAAAAAACTACTACGTCATTGATTGACGTGTCAAACTACACCCCACTGAGGTCATAATCTTCTTTTAACAACCCACAACAGCGTCATTGATTGATGTCATAGGTCCCGCCCGATTGAGGTCAAAAAGTAATATGACGATTTAATGACGTTTTGGTTTGCACTCTATAAAAAAAACAGAGACGCTGCATTCAAGCTCAGAAACGTCTCGTGGTGCCAGAGCGCGAATCTTGAGAACAAGAGCTCAGAGATTTCTACACCAATCGTTCGTTCACTTGTCGGCGGTCTTAGAGTGCGATCATGTTTAGCAAAGTTAGTCAACGCAGCTTGTACGACATGTTCGAGTTGCGATCTATCGTTCAGAAGATGATCAGGAACCCGGCAGTTCTGCCTGGTGGTTGGAAACAGTTTTTCTTTTTCCTAGAAGAGTATCTTGATACGATGATAAGGGATACATCTAAACTGATGCTATTCCTGGTCGAGGATCACGGCAGGTGTCCAGCAACACTTCTGCAGGATGTTATCGCGGTGCTGAAAAGTCCTAAAAGTGTGTCACGGCTCGACTACTGGCGTGTATCTGCTGCCATGGCCAGACAGCCCGTGGACCGTTCGGCTGCGTACCTGAGTGTGGCATGTCTCGATGTGCTGAGGCAACTAGACAAGTCGACGACTATGGATTTCCCAGAAGAGTGGAACCACCTTTTGGAGGAGTGCGCGCATGAGGAAGCCCGATCAAAGTTCGTGGCATGTATGTCTTTTCTGTACAGAGAAATGATGGCTGTGTCTCACGCGTACCCCATGACACCGGAAACTGCTCTTCGTCTTGCTGCCGCCGTCACACATCTAGTGGTTTGGGATTCTATGTTTCCAAAACTGCGACTCAACAAGAAAAACATGGCCGACACGATTAAAGAATTTCTGGCGCCCGAATGGAGTTTGTGCAAAAAGAGCGTTCGACCTCTCATTCTGGGATTTGCGGTGGCATTTTGGTGGATGAAACGGGCCGAAGATACACTCGATCCCAGAGCACGAGACTACGTCGAATTGTACGCAACGGTGGCTTTGACCTGTTGCTCTAATAAATCTGCGCGTCTCGATCTTGTTATCTTCAATGCGTTGCTCGTGCTGACGGGGCGCTTTCCGGACGAGACTAGTGTGGATTACTTGTCTGACCTTCCGTGCGAACCGAGGGAAGTGCCCATGGAGCGCAGAGCTTATCCAATGCCAGCCTGCGCAGAGGATAGACACACTCGACGGGGCAAGCATTTGTTCGATACGACTTCAATACTCACAAAATACTGTGAAAGGCAAGGATTGGCGTTGCCCCCCAACGTTTCATACAGTCATGGTCCTCCTTCTCACAGAGTCAAACAGGGCTTTGAAGAGTTTATGGAACACATACGCCTCTGCGAAGAGCAGACGAGCGATGGAAGACAGCCCGCATTCAAGGACGAGGCTTGTCGGGTGTACCGATCTGTACCACCCAGGTTTCCTCAGAAGAGGATGGAAATCCTAAAGCTCCGATTACAATTGACGAATGAAGATTCCGCGTCGATTGTTCATTGCCAAAAACGCAAGACGGGAGAATATGACGCTCCAACCAAAAAACAGCGACTCGACTGGATCAATTCGCTGTCGTGGGCCGATACATTTGCGTCTTCGACATCGTGGCGTGATCTCACCGGAGGAAAGCCCCTGGCACAGAAGCGAGCTGGAGGAAAACCGCCTGTGTTTGTTGATGTCGGCGGACGGCGGGTGATCAAGGGTCCCTTTAGGCTCGATCAACAGGCGACTCGCTGTGTCTGTCTAACTCGGCTGGTCCGCGAAGTGTTGGGTTTACAAGAGTGCATTCCTGAACAGCGAGTGTTTGTCACGGCCGATGGCCAGGTTGGACTCTCGAGTCCCATGATAGGAAACCCGGGCCATGTGTTGGGCGAAGGCTTAGTGTCGAACAATGAGAGCAGGGGCCTATGCAAGTTACACGAATTTGAAAACGATTGGATTAGCACGTTGGAAAATCCCATGGACGTTTTGCGGATCGTTGTAGCCAAGAATGTTGTCGGAGCATCGGATAATAACACCTCCAACATCTTGGTGGTGCGCGAGACAAGACGCGTCTACGGAGTCGACGTCGGTGGCGAGTTGTCGAAATCGTTGCGACTGAATGATGCATCGCTGGAATGGGCCTTTTCAAAACCCCCCTCGAAAAAGATCATGACAAGAATGGACGCGCTTGTCGAGCGGTTTTCCAAAGAGATGGTCGACTGGCTCCAGTGCCTTAAAGATATTGATACCCAGCGCCGATGGGAGCAAGTGGTAGCCGAATATTATCTAACCATTCCAGTCTCTGATTATCTCTCGATCGTGGACTTGTTTTTGGAGTTTTTTAATTTGAAACAAAACTCTGGATCGTGAACTTACAAACTTTATTGTACTTTATCTACTCTATATGGTTTTACCAAATGTGTGAACACGAAAGTAGTTCAACAACACACGAACATGTCAACTTGGCAACGCTTTCGTTTATTCATTTTTTTTTTTGTAACAAAAATGTTGCCACGGACAGTCCAGTTAGAGAGATACGTGCAGGTCTCTCCGGGCATTCGACGGCTGCACATCGGGTTTCCATTAAAAAGATTAACCCACTGTGTTGTGTCTGCTCTTACATGTTTATCCCAAATCTGTTAAAATAAAAACAACTCACAATCATAAACTTTTGACAATGTCTTCAGTTACTTATAATTATCTTTTTTTCTACTATTTGTAACAAGATTATAACAGATAATCAAATTAGAGAGATACGTGTAGGTCTCTCCAAGCTATCAATGGTTGCATGTTTGATTCCTTGCAAAAAAAAACTGTACGAAAGGCCTCGTCCAATGAGCATTCCAAATAGTTCCGGCTGATTCGGAACGACGCAAGATTCTCACTAGCATTTTCCAAGCCTAGCATGAGCAGTGCAATTGCCTCCTCAATTGATTCATAGAACCAGGGATACAAAGCGTTGACCGTGTTACAGTTTAACAGCATCACGACATTTCCCAGTCTATAGTCTCGTAGGCGATAGCGAAGCAACTCTTCGGCCAGTTCAACGTCAGTTAAGCTAAGAACGGGCGTATTCGAAGCCTGGAAACGATCCAGTTTAACTCTGTAATCGCCAACGAGATTGTCTATGGCAATGTTCATGTCTCGCGCCAGCTTGTCTCCCTTCCCTTTCACAGCCTCTATGCATGGCAAGTGCTTATATCTTTCTACCACAGTGCTCAAGTATTCTTGGAAATCCACCACCAGCGAATAAGGTCTTTGGCCGATGGTCTTCTTTGACTCTAGCCAAAGGACCCCCTTGCGAACGATGGAACTGGTTTGCTTGCGTGTACGAATCATCGTTTTGCGCTGACTGCCAAATAGACTTGTTATCGCTAAGACTTCTCGAAGCAGACTATCTGTCGACTGCGCGATGCAGCTTTTTATACCTTCGTTAATGGTACTGAATGACGCAATTTCATTGACGTCAAGATCCCAAAAAAAGTATTCACACCGTCGTTCAGACGTTGCAATATCGTCGGTCATGCAAGGATGCTTTGTTTGTCGTTTCAATACGTTTCTCACCCGACATTTGCTACAAGGGGATCATATCGAGGGGAAAAGATCAAAGATGTGAAAGTATTGACAGATTGGAAAACCAATGTACAATACAAAATATCACGACAAATCAAGTGTAAAGAGTTTAATGAATATCATGTATTGACCTATGCATTTTTTTCACAACAGTATACTTTTGCTCAATCAGCTACAATTGTTGTCTCTATTTGTATTCAATTATTTTTAAATTCATTGCCAGAGTTCAATTAAGTCCCTTTGACTACAAAAAGCTAGGTAGTAAGTCAGATTTTTTCTGTACTCGTCTTCCACCTTTTCACTGACAGCATGGCGTCGATGGCATCGCCTTTTCCATCGCCAATGCGATCTGCCAAGGCGCATATCTGCTCGTACCGATCCTGTGTACATCTGATATCTTTCTGTCTCATCTTATCGGACACAACGGACAACCATTTCCAAAACTTGGCTTCATCTGCTGATCCAACGTTTTTCTCAAGCGCATCATTCGGGCGACTTTCCTCGCAGAACGAGTAGTGCAGTTTCATTCCTTCTTCGCTGCATCGTTGCACTCCCATTCCCACTCTATGTAATTCTCCTCCTGTTCTCCTTCCCATTTTTCATCTCTCTCTTCATTTTTGGACATAGAGGTCTCCACGCGACGGTCTGTATGAACCGCCAACTCCAGAATCTTGCATATTTCTTCCATTTCTTCATCATCCAGGTACGCTTCACGAAAGAACTCGTTCATCACTGCAAATCCAACCCACTCATCCGGAGAGGGCAACAAGAATTGGTAAACTGCCATGATGCTCACCAACCTTTTCATCAACGCCATATTCTCCCTGTGTTTCCATGCCGCGTTCTTATATAGGTGACTGAATCGCGCCCCATAACGTAACGCCATGAGCATGTTGTCAACAAGTTTGGCATCGTCGCAGCAAGCATCGTGTAAAATCTGTCCCACATTCGTCAGCCAACCGGGAAACTTCTTTTCGGGAACGAAAAGCTGGACCAGCTGATCGTCAGCGCCTTCCTCCACTCTGTTCAGCGACCATTCGAGTCTCAAAAGGTGTATCGGGTGAAGCCGCTTCAAACGCCGCTTGATTTCATCCCAGGCAAAACCATCGTACTCGCCTTCCAAAATGGCACAGTCATCCAGCAATGGCTTGTTAAAGTTGCGCAACGATTTCGGGGCTATGCGTTTGGCAGCATCCTCGATCTTCTGAAATGCTTTTTCCAACTCAGCACTACAACGTGGGACTGGGGACCCTATTGCTTCAACGTCAATGTCATCCATGTTTTGTCCATCTTCCATCAACATTGCTAGTGCAAACAGTGACTTTTTTTGGTTGCCTTGATAGACTTTCTCCTTGCGTTCTCTGATCGTATTAGTCACCACCTTTAATATCGACCTTCTTTCCTCTTCTCTCTCTTTGCTCGTCTTCGGCGCCATTTTTCAACTTCTTCTTGCTCCCGTTTTTCCTTTTGATCTTACTTGTTTGAGATCCAAGTAAACAACTAACTGCACACCGAATTGCCCCGACATTTTATAGACGGAGTTGTGACGCAATGAGTAATGACGTAATAAGAAATTAAAAGATCATGCAAATACCACGAGTCAGAGAAATTGGCGTATTCGAGACGTGCGTCAAGGAGACCGTGACGTGTTCATGGATTGCCACAAATCGTGATGTCGACAGAGCACTGCCGAGTCATGTTGGTCCTTTGACGTCATACGCCCTTGGGTGAGGTGGAGCCACGGCTAGCGCGTGGCTTCTTGTGTCACAATGACGTTTTGAATAAGGATGACGCGTTCCTTGTTATATAAAAGAGTGCATGTCACGCAGTTCGTTTCAATCGGTTACGAGCCTCGGTTAGGGAGCTGAAGGATATGATGAAGAATGACTCGAGTCAGCGAGCGCAGTCGCTACGACATGTCCCAGTTGTGGTTCGCTGTTCAAATCATGCACCGCAACCCAAAAGTGTTACCATTTGGGTGGAGGCAGTTTTTTTACCTTTTCAAGGAGTACGTGGACTCTGTAGACAATCCCGGCACAGAGATGGTGTGGCTACTGATAGAGGGTGCCAGGCGTTTCTCCAAGGGCGTTCTTCGAGCGGCTGTGGATCTGGTAGACCCGAAAACGTCCACCACGCAAGATGACTTTCGACAGCTGGCATGGAACATTACCAGACAACCGGTGGACCATTCTGCCGCCTACTTGAGCATTGCCTGTTTGAATCTCGTTCGGCATCTGTCAGACGAAGAGCGGGCATCTTTAATTGTCGAATGCCCCGTGAAGTTTGGTGAGTTGCTGGAGTCTGACGCGGACCAAGATTCGCGGCGGTGGTTTTCTGCTAGCATGGCTTTTATGTACGAGGAGGTGAGGGCTGTGTCGAACAATTTTCCCATGACAAAGGATGCCGTGCTGCGCTTGGCCGCTGCCATCACTCAGTTGATTGGCTGGGACTGCAAATATCCCGAGATCAGGATACGGAGGGATCGCTTGAGAACCTTTCAGCCTGGATATGCCTTGTGGAATGTCAAGGCAGTTACCGAGACCTTCCGGCCACTTACTCTCGCAATGACTGCACCCCTCGATTGGATGATAAGAAACCACTATAAAATGGACAGAAACGTGGAGAAGTGTGTCCGGTTGCATGCCAAGCTGGCTTTTTGTTGTGCTTCCGACCCGCGGGCACCGTTGGACCTTGTAGCCATGAGTGCGCTACTAGTGCTGGCAGAGGGATTGCCAGAAGATCCTGAGACGGATTACATGACGAACCTTCCTTGTGACCCTGTAGACGTGCTAACTGTTCCAGGTGCCTATCTCTTGCCAACGTCTTCCAGGAACTCGCAATATGGGCCACCAAACGTTCAACCCGAGTTGGACGAATTTTTGAAGCAACTTAATCAGCGCACCAACGGCGTCGAAGAGGAACCCAATCTATTATTTAGGGAAGCATCTCGCCGCTTGTATCGTCTGACACCGTGTGGTGTCCATCAATCGAGAACGTATCACACCTGGGTAAAGTCCAAGGTCGAACCAGACCGAATAACTACTACAGGATCATCGGTCAAACGAAAGGCCGACGATAGTCGAGGAGGTAAAAGCAAACGCGGCAAAAAGTGACATTCACGTTGGAACAATCAAATAAAAAGTGTCTTGTAAAATTATTTTAGATTTTTTTTCATTAAATTATACACTTGTTGTTCATCTCGCCCATGGTTTTCTGTTTGGCTGTACAATACGCAATGCGCTGCTTTCGCGTTGAGGATTGACCTCTTTTGTGTCAAGCAGTGGTTTGACACGAGTGATAATGCCTACGAACTAATCTTCTTTGCCCAGAGCAGGCAGTTTCACGATTTGTTAAATCATTGGCATCAGTCCCCATTTCCCTCACTTCCATCTTCACCCTCGCAGCCTCCCACACACAAACAGAGATTAGATCCCAGTCCATATTGATACAATCACAGCCATCGAATAATGCTACAGATGCAACACTTTGCAATAATTTTATTATATTTTTTTACAACTTTCTCTGGAAAAACATCACATTGGTTTGCCGTAGTCTTTACTGATACTCGAATGGAGACGACCTGCACCACTTGGAACAAAATAAACATCGCCTTTCTGCCATTGCTTCGAACGCCTTACAAACTCTGTGGACCTTTTCCTTTTCGCAAAAAGCTTTCTTTGCCTCGTTTAATTGCTTCAGGAAGGTCTTGGCGTGCTGTCCGGTCTTAACGCTCGTAAAATCCTCGAAGACTTGGGGAAACCTCATGTCGTCGTCATGTCCGGTCATGGACGGCCTGGGATGTCTCTCGCGCGAAAACCATCTTCCACAATGCAAGCACTTTTTGTGTCAGCTAACTATTGTTACTTAATGGGTGTTGGTGACACGTAACTGGATTATTAACGCGTACACACGCTAAAAATATCTCAGTGCAGAAATATCATATATTGCATGACAACATCCTTGCGTGTTGTTTATCTCAATGGGTATGACTCATTATGGGCGTCATCGGATCAATGATATTATCTACTAATCTAAGTCATGCCCTTGACGAAGATCACGAACATTCTCCATCAAGAGATTAGTTATACACGCAAGAGGAATATTCCCACGGAAATTTGTTTTCATAAGCTAAAAATATCTCAGTGCAGAAATATCATATATTGCATGACAACATCCTTGCGTGTTGTTTATCTCAATGGGCATGACTCATTGTGGGCGTCATCGGATCAATGATATTATCTACTAATCTAAGTCATGCCCTTGACGAAGATCACGAACATTCTCCATCAAGAGATTAGTTATACACGCAAGAGGAATATTCCCACGGAAATTTGTTTTCATAAGCTAAAAATATCTCAGTGCAGAAATATCATATATTGCATGACAACATCCTTGCGTGTTGTTTATCTCAATGGGCATGACTTATTATGGGCGTCATCGGATCAATGATATTATCTACTAATCTAAGTCATGCCCTTGACGAAGATCACGAACATTCTCCATCAAGAGATTAGTTATACACGCAAGAGGAATATTCCCACGGAAATTTGTTTTCATCAGCTAAAAATATCTCAATGCAAAAATATCATATATTGCATGACAACATCCTTGCGGTTGTTTATCTCAATGGGCATGACTCATTATGGGCGTCATCGCGTGAGAAATATTATCTACTAATCTAAGTCATGCCCTTGACAAAGATCACGAACATTGAGGGTTACCAAAAACAGACACACACACAACTTTGACCGAACCGATCATTGTGGCGCAGAGTGGATCGCTTTTGTTTGAGGCCATTAAGTCTGGCCACGAGATGCCTGGCGCAATAAACACATACACCGAGCCGACATGGCACAACATGAGATTGCGCGCCTTTGAGGGTTACAAAAACACACATACACAACTTTGACCGAACTGACCATTGTGGCGCAGAGTGGATCGCGTTTGCTCGGTTAAGTGCATAAAGTTTGGCTTCGAGATGCCTGGCGCAGTAAACGCACACACCGAGCCGACATGGCACAACATGAGATTGCGCTCCTTTGAGGGTTACCAAAAACACACACCCACACAACTTTGACCGAACCGACCATTGTGGCGCAGAGTGGATCGCGTTTGCTCGGTTAAGTGCATAAAGTTTGGCCTCGAAATGCCTGGCGCAGTAAACACACAAACCGAGCCGACATGGCACAACATGAGATTGCGCTCTCTTTTGAGGGTTACCAAGAACACACACCCACACAACTTTGACCGAACCGATCTTTGTGGCACAGAGTGGATCGCGTTTGTTTGAGGCCATTTAGTTTGGCCACGAGATGCCTGGCGCAATAAACACACACAGAGATAAAGAGTTACAGACGGACTCTGTAAACTGATCTTTTCTCTATTGAACCGCATAATTGAAATGGATGGTTCTTGTTAGCGGCCCTCCGGTAGCCATTGCATATCTTTCATTACTTATACCCTTAAAGTAGACCCGTTTAATAAGTGACTCACGTCAAAAGGTAACATCGGCTCGGACACAGTAGTGGATTGTGAAATCGCGAAACCCAAGAAACAAGTCTACAGACCTAAACCCCTCGTAAGAGATCGAGTGAACGCAGGAGTCTAAGACATGATTGGGAAATTGCCTACCAGATACAAAGCTCTGGGACCAGTCTTACTATTTTCCCTGTCTCAACTCGTCCGATTTGGATCAGTTCGTCAGTCGGTTGGATTAAACGAAACGCAGCATCGGCTCGGACACACTAGTAGATTGTGAAACCGCGAAACCTGAGCAACAAGTCTACAGGCCTCAACCCCTCGTAAGAGATCGAGTGAACGCAGGAGTCTAAGACATGATTGGGAAATTGCCCACCAGATACAAAGCTCTGGGACCGGTCTTACTATTTTCCCTGTCTCAACTCGTCCGATTTGAGTCAGTTGCTAGTCAGTCAGTTAGATGGTGAATACTACCAACTTAAACTCATACTGCAATTTAATTATTCATTAAATCTGGCTTTCTAAAGTAAGGAATATGATATTGCACCATAACATCCTTGCGTGTTATTTATCTTTATAGGCATGACTCATTATGGGCGGCAATATTTTCTGCTAATCTAACTCAGGCCCTTGAAGGGGATCACAGAAATTCTCAACGGTGTTTTTGAGATGAAGAGATAAATGAATCACGCAAGTGGAATATTCCCACGGAAATTTGTTTTTATAAGCTAAAAATATCTCGAGTGAGGAAGATAACATTGGATCATAACATCCTTGCGTGTTGTTTATCTTAATGGGCATGACTCATTATGGGCGTGATCGTATCAGAAATATTATTTGCTAATCTAACTGATGCTCTTTACACGAAGATCACGAACATTCTCAGCGTTGTTGTTGAGAGGAAGAGATTAATTAAACACGCAAGTGAAATATTTCCACGGATTTTTTTTTCACGCGCTAAAAATGTCTCCAGGGAAAATACAATATCGCATTGCAATATCAGACCTCGTCAAATTGTTGTTTCAAGAAAATTAGTCACTGGCTGTGTCCGCACGGAATATGAATAAGTACTTAATTTGGCCGCACTTGCTTGCAATATGGTTTTTAAAACATTACGAAATCCTTTTGTTGCGCAAATAAAACACTCGTGGGGGCTCCTTCTTAATACATACGAAACGTTTTGTGTCGTTTTATTCCAAAAAGGATATGTGTATAAAAACGTTTCTAGTTTCTTGCAATAGACTGGTACTATTACAACGGTTTAATATCGATCGTGTTTGTAATACTTGCTTTAAATATTATCTTAAACTTCTCGTGTCTTTGCAAAATTCAATTTTTGAAATTTTCGCGCATGTTTTACTGTAACGGAGTGGGAAAAAGAAGGTAATTATATTCCTACCCTTTAAGAATTTATCTCCGTGTCTTGCTTAATTTTTCTCGAGAGATGGACATTAAACTCCTTTGATGTATGTCTTGACCTCATCGCCGTCGACTGAAAATGAAGAATACGAAGTCACGAAAACTCAATTTTGTGCTTTAATCATTGCGTGATTTCGTGCCAGGGGCGATTAGTTGCTCAGCAACTGTTTTTGTCCAACCTAGTTCCCAGTCTCTCCTACCCGTCCTAATCTTCTTGTTAGAAAGAAAAGGCACCGCAAAAATACATTTTGTGGCGTCAGAGCACCTGATCAGCGGTATTTGAGTTCGTTCGGGTAGGTACGTTATGTATAGGGGGTTGTTGAGTACATTATAAATAATACAGTAAAAAGTACATTATAGGAGCACTATATGCACCCCATATATAACGTACCTACCGCGTGATCACTTGCTTGTGTTTGCTTCCTTTGCTGCTTCGCTTACATTGTGTTTATAAAAGGTTGAAGTCGGTTTTGTCGTGAATTAAACGGGAAGTCTTCGCTTTTTTCGAGCCTAGTTTTCTTTAATAGATCGTGAACCAAGCTAAAGGACTTCTAAATACAGTTGAAGCGAAGTTAGCTCGACTTCGTGTAGCGTTGCGTACCAGAAACTACAATGGAGAGCCAGAAAAGCAGAAGCTTTTGAACACTGGCAAGGTGTTTGAATGTAGCATTTGCATTTATAACATGTGATAGAGAGCATTTATAGCATGTGCTTTAAACTGACCCCTCATGTTTACTGTACTTTGGCGAATCGCAAAGTATTTCAGTATTTAACTATTTTTGTGCTTATTTCTGTTTATTATCACTGCTGACCCTTCAGCTTCGAGTGATTTTTGCGATAACGCATTTCTGGTAACTACAGTAGCTGTATTTTCGACCACGTTTATTCGGTACGTGAAGATCTGGGGGCGATTTAGTTGCTTAGCAACAAGTTTTATCTAACCTCGTTCCCAGGGTTCTCACCTACCCGTCTTCTTGTAAAAAGAAAAAAATGGCTACCGCGGCCGCAAATTTTAATATTTTGCGAGGGTTTGAAGGTTAAAAATACACTGTTCAAAGACACCAGTGGAAATGGAAAGTTTAAAGGAGTGTTCAGTTTTCTCTTTGGGGACAGATGGAAGCTTTTGAGCGCAAAAAGACGACAGCGAATCCTTGTTTAGGTAGGCTTAATACATCTCTCTTTTTGGTCACGAAAATTGCTATTTTAGCTAAGTGTCACCTACTTGTAAATGTGTTGTACACGTTTATACACTTCGACGTAAACGTTAAGAAAAGATAAATGAAAAATGCGCCCCCATGTTTGTGTTAACTTAAAAATAAATTTGGCGTTGTGCATAATCTCAGAAGACGATTCATTTATTTCAACTTGTGGGTTTTCCATAAAAAATTTTCAAGAAATCATTTCTCAATGTTTTCTGTTGAAGTACAAACATTAACCATAAAGGACCGCAAACGAATATGCCGAAGAACGTAGGATCTATAAAGACCTGATCAGCAAAAATAATAATGTAGACATATTAAATTCTGCAAGCAGAATACTGCAGCAAGACATGAACACGACACCGAAAGAACTCAAAACAGAGCTCTTGTGTTTAGTCATTTATACTAAAGTCACATCAGTTCAAAACAAGATCGTGAGAGCTTATTATTTTAAAGCTTGCACGCATCGTTTTGCAAAGATTTAAAGTTATGTCATATTAAATCTTGGTAAAAAAATATTATACCCAGAACAAAACAAAGTACAGAGAAAAATTCAGAGGTGTACTCGTAAGGCTTGATGTGGTCCACGAGTTTAAAAAGGTCAAGTACAGCAAACAAAGGACATGACTAACATGCAAACCTTATTGTCGCATTGCTTGCTGTCTAGGATCATTTGTTGAGAATGAAGAAATTTGGTAACTGTTTAGTCAGTGATTCTAGTAGGCTGCAGAATACGAGAAGTTATAAGAAATTACAATATCAATAAAATCCTCAGTTATCTGACAGCCTTCAAAGTTCAGAAGATCTCTGTTAAACTCACCCATAAATAAACACACCTTATCGTCATTCGAAAGTTTCTTTCGAGTTGAGAAAATATATTTCTTTCAGTCTTCACTTTTACCAATTGGGTGCCAATTAGAATATGTGACAGTGCACTATGAATTTTTACATGAAGCACAATCAATCTCAATTATAGTAAAAGTGTGCAAGTTACCAAAACATTTTTAACCAGTAGGTATAATTTTTAAATTAAAAAGTTATAATATAATGATAAGAAAATGAAATTATTGTGAACTTTATTTCAGGTAAATCAGTTTTTCAATTCATTTTACAGTTGGTAATAATTACAGTAAAAAGCTTGGCAAAAATGCTCTTTGGAGTTAAATATTGGCAAAATTATTTAGTCATGCAAGGCTTATAAAGACATTAACCCCACGTTTTTGTGGGGTAATTAAGAAAGAATAAATGTGTGCAAATTAATACACATCACGCAATGGGGCTTTACAAAATAAAAACATCGAAAAGGATTTTCCCTTTTGCTACGACTTTCAGTCCTGGAACTCCGAATCTCAAAAAGATTGTACCGAAACACCTTATTACAGGCGGCAATAACATGTTCGTGGAAATATATCCTAGCACTCCAATTGCTGCTTGTCGGAATTCTCTTGTTAGAACTAAAATTTCATCAATTTAACAGCGTCATTAAGGGTCGAGCAGAATTATTCAATACACTTATGGATTAACAGAGAATGGAAAAATTACTACGTACCGGCTTGTATGTAACCTCAAAGGCCTCTTCTTTCTTTAGGTAAAAGTGTAGATGTTAATTAACACTTGGTCAACTGAATTCCATAAACCAAAGGAGGCTCTTTGATAATGTGAAAAACAGTGGAAGTCTATTCTTAAACTCTTAAATGCAAAGGTGTGGAAAAAGCACAGGAAATGACCTATTAACTTTAGTACATGTTAAGCTTTTTAGATTTAATGTTTGTTTTTGAAGAGTTGAACTTCACAATATTTTCTTTTGTTTCAAATGATGCATAATATATAAAAATTGTAATCACTTTGCTTTTGAAAACCTTTTTCAAAAAGAATAGTAGTGAGATTTTCCAACATCATGACTCAGTAAATAAGTTATTGGTTTTAAATTTTGGCATCTGAAATCTTAAAAGGGTGGAAAAATATAATCTTGGTGTGCCTTGTTTATTGTACCTAGTATTTAAAATCACACCCAGAGGAAATCACACCCCAGATTATTATTAGTAACATTTGACTTATTGGATCAATTTTAGTCTATTTTGGATCTATAATATTTGTGTCAGCTTTTAAAAAGCTTTTAGGACAAAGGCATGAAACAGCCATGATTTGGGATTAAGTATTGGTGTGTCTTTATCTGTTTAGATCTAAGAAGGGCTTAAGGCAAATATAAGTAACTGATTCATTGATAATCATGACCCTTGCCTGTAAAATCGAGCTGTTAAATCTAGCTATAGGTTTTATAAACAAAATTATACTGTTGCAATGTGCATCTCTCTGGCCTACCTCAGCAGTAAACCCAATAGTGTTTTAATAGAAACAAGTTTTAAAGTTATAAAACATTCAGGACCTGATGCTCTAATGTCATAAACAGATTGCTATGATATTACTCCTTGAGGTCACGTTGCTTTTCTTCAGACTTATGTTTCACTCTGAAGTTTAACACAAGCTTAAATGTAAGCTTAAATCATATTTTTATTATTATACCAACCTGTCTTGCATATCCTTACATGTAACATTTGTCATGTACACAGTGTCGAATGCCTTTTATTACTTCTCAAACAAGATGAGTTTAGGAGGAGAAATTAAGGGTGCAAAAATGAGCAATTTTTTATCTGATTGGCAAACTTTCATTAAACATTCATATCCTTTGTACTGTGATCACTCAACTGTGCGTGTGCTCAGAATTTAACTGTGAATAAATTATTGTTATTTTTGTCGCTGTGGTTAAATGGCTTGTAACCGGTCAAGGTTGTAAAAATACTGAATGACCGGCAGTCTTATCCTTTCAGTAAATTTAACAAATCGAAAAAATCCAGCTAAACCAAACTATCATATCTCAATTACGAAAAGTCAAGCGAAATGTACTGAGAATATAGGACTGCCGGTAATTCAGTGTCACAAAACATGGTTTCGTTTAGTGAGCCCAACGTACCCAAACGTTACACTGACTTTTCTTCATCGACATATGTTAGTTTAGATTAGCTAGATTATTTCGATTTGTGAAAATAACTGAGAATATAGGACTGCCGGTCATTTAGTGTTTTGAAAACCTTGACCGGCAGTCGAGCTGAAAATGTTCTAATTGGGTGTCACAAAACGTGGTTTCGTCTTCTGAACCCAGCGTAATTAAACAAAACGCTATACTTGAGATCTATAAAGTATTTCAGGATCGCTTGACTTTTCTTAATCGACATGTAAGAATTTAGATTTGCTGGGATTTTTCGATTCTGTGACATTTACTGAGAAGATAGGACTGCTGGTCATTTAGTGTTTTAAAACAACCCATATAAAAAAATGTATTAACTATCTTTTTTTCTGTGAATATTTTCTCAACAGATAAATAAAGGCGACATCGAACAGAAAGGATTATTGGAGGTTTGATGAATATTGCATATTGATTCCTTTAATGTCGTAAACCTGTGAAAGGAAAGAAAAATTAAAAAATACCAGTACTGTCAAAAAGTTGTCTTTTATTTTGTTGTAAACACATATTGAAAAGCTAAGCGATGAAGCAAGTAAACATTATTTTCTGCCCTTTCTCTGGCAAGAACAAAACAGTTCAGCCCCATCAATTGCTTCTAACGAGGCGATAGAAAGTGACAGTACTAACCGGGGGTGTCTTAATTTATACTGAAATTTTTAGGCGACTTTTTTTAACAATTATCGTAACATCGTGATATAAAATGGGAATAACACAAACTCCGAAAATCGTCGCCAAGCTTTTAGAAAACCTTTGAATATTTTAGACGAATGGAACGGTTAACCGGATTATCCAGAAATTTTTACCTTTTGTCAAGCTTTAGGAATTTTTAGGCAATGAGAAATAATTTACCTCGGATTTCCGAATAAGGATTATTTTTATTAATATATTTATGCGAGTTTTTCTCGAGTTACGGACAACCTTTTATCGAAACCCGATTCAAGAAAAAATAAATGTAATAAAAAAGAGCAGATATTATAATTATTGCGTGTCGTTCTCACATGCTTAAGGGTAGGTATTATATTGATAAGAGACACACCCAGTATTTAAAACCAATTGACCTAATACGTATTATCACTTATTGGTCACGAAACACTGGCGAAATTGACGATTCACGAATAAACAACTAGACACGAAACGGCATCGCCAAGAAACCACAAGCGCTCATCTGCAAAGCCATTCTTTTTATCCTGATCGCTTGTTAGTTGTCAACAAAAATAGAACATTTTCAAACCATTGGAAAAGGAGAACACCCTTACTTTGCCGGCTGCCGGGTATTTGTAAGTGTCACAGCGTAAAAGAAAAAAAAAAAATTCGTGAGTAGAGGCGCGTGACTCACTGGCACGATTTTACTTGGGCTAAATTTACTGCAGTCTGCTTTTTTATATGTTTTAACGTTTATTGAATCTGCTTGGAGAAATATTTTTAAAGGGGGAGATAAAGAAGACACTTATTGTTGAAATTCCTTCGCAAACTGCCGAGCATTTAGACTGAGGAGAAACCGTGTTCGTGAGACAACTAGGCAGTTCATGACACAGATTTGTCTTGTATTTAAATACGAAGTCCTCATTACAATTAAATGGTCCCCGGAGTACATCTTGTCCTATCACGGATAGAATGTTCTGATCTAAATCACACACGGGGTAAAAATTCAACCCGACACTATAGCCTCCGCTGTTGAATTTTCTGGCAGTTTACCTGAAAAAAAAAATCAAGCCGTCAAGCTTTTCAAAATCCAGTGTATGGATATCATTTTATTACTCTATATACCATAAAAATACAGTGCTTTAGTCATTGCCCAGTTCCAAGGGGTATTCCATAAAATGATAATAATAATAATCTTTATTGAGATTACTTTTTCGTATAAAATATGGTTTCCCAAAAGGATCTCATAAAATTAAAAAAATAAATGTCAGAAGGTCTACCAGAGAGGCTGCGAGAATTTTATATTAATTTCTTTTTTTTTGTTTTTGTTTTTTTTTGACAGGACATTATGTGACAGAAACTGTCACATACTCTCTTTATGTCGTTATGTCAAAAATATCCATGTATTTTTAGTTGGCTCTGGTTATTACAATGATTGACATTTTCTTTTGTTCTCTTATTGATTGATTGACAGAACCTTATGTCACACAAAGTGTAAAATGTGTCACATACTCTCTTTTTCAAAAATATCCCTTGGGGGTGGTAGTGGAGAGACTTGTGTGACCTGAAACAGATTGCGTGATTTTTTTTTTGTCGGGGAGAGGGTAAGTTTCGTGTCCCTTCGCGTGTCTCGCGGGGACCTCAGAGCGCTTAGCGGGGCTTTGACTGAGATTTCCGCGGGGCTTTCAAAGATCGCCTCGCTTTCGCGGGTGCCTCTAAGATGTATTTGCGGGCATATGTGGACATTAAACTCCCTCGGACAAAACAGCTTATGAACGAAATAGTTAATTCACTTGTGATAGATCTAGACAGAAACTGGCAAGTTAAATTAAAAAAATAGACTTAGACTCCAAATTCACGTGCTGTTGTATGAAACGTATCACTTACTGTCGCAACATTTTTTAGACAGAAAAATATTAATACAAAATAAGATGTTATATGTACTTTGACGACATGGATATCGTAAAATAGGGGTACACGACAATTGGAGGTTAACAAAACACAGTGAAGGAGATATGCTGTCATTTCAACTAGAACAAATTATTGAGTAGTAGTTTAGGTTGACATGTTGACTTTGTAGCTCGCTAAAGAACTAATTGAGATTTTGACAATTGCATGCATTATTAAAACTTCCTGCATGAACATCTGGATTTCCTGGGTAATAACAGTTACCAATTAATTTCTCCCTGTTTGGTAATGACTTTCTTCCTTAATGCTAACTTGTTTTTTGTGCATATCGGTTTTTATTTTCATTATTAGCATAATACGAAATGTTGTATTGGTGTCATGTGACAACTGCAGTGAAAAATCTCATTCGTTGCCGCATAAAAGAGCTGTTCGATATAAAACGACTCATTATATCGGTGTTCAGCGGTACAATAAGAGTCCACCGAGAACTGAATGGACTCTCAAGGTGTCTCGACTGAATTTTCAGGGCAATTTCCGAAGCAATTTAGAAAGGCGTCTACCTACATGTGTATCATTTACCTATAAAATCTAAAACAGCAATAAACCAATAAGGGCGGAATACTAAGGCTATATGCACGCTATAGTGGATTGTTTTTTGTGTTATCCAGTATAGTATTAACACCTGTACTGCGGATATGTAACTCTCCACTATAAGTAAAAACGTAACATCCGGTGGTTTGTTTTACTCGCCAGGACTTCACTTTTGTTGGTAGCAACTAATTTAAGATAGACTGTCCACCCATCACTAAGCGGTATCTTCCTATTACCTCACTATTTACCCCTCGGGGGTGGGGGGGGGGGAATACCCATTACAATGGCGTATACGGGGAGGCTCCGCCTGAAAGGGGAACCTTTTTCAGGCTTCAGGTATATGAAAGGGTAGGGATTTTACTGGTTGAAGTATATGAAAGTGTAGGATAATCGGTTATTTCGGTACGTAAAAAGGCCCAAAAGGCTCACAGATTTATTTTTAGGCTGTGAAAAAGTCGAGAAAACGTTCTGGTTTTGTGATTTATTCATATTTTAAATGCAGTGCCTTTACACTGGTTGAAAGGGAGGCAAAATTCTAAATTAGTTATAAGAGAGGGTATCATTTGTTAAAAGAAGGTGTAGAAAAGGGGTACCTTTTCCGTCAAAAATGGTATGTAAAAGCCGGATAAGGGGTTGGACCGACCTCCGGGCGGAGCCTCCCCGGATAAAACTATGTTGAGTAAACCCCCCCTCCCCCACTCCGGTAATTACCGCAGCAGGAGTAGCTTAGCTGGTACAGGGCTTGTCTGCAGAGCGGATGGTCGCGGGGTCGATCTCTGGGGCCGCACCACTATTCAGGGTCTTAGAATAATTGAGAAATGATGGTATACTGCCTTTGCTTTGCAAACAGCTAGTCCTTTGCTCGGATGAGTACTTAGAACATCTCCGACAAAAAGCTCTTCACGCGCTCTTCAGCCTCAGGCGGTATACGGATTTGAATAGTCTTATGCCCTCACTTGCGTGTAAAATTTTTGACTCTATGATTTCACCAATTTTAACCTACAACAGTGAAGTTTGGGGTGCTTTTGTTAAATCAGATTTTAAGTCCTGGGACAGCTCTGCAATTGAAAAAACCCATTTGCAATTCTGTAAACGTTATTTACAAGTACATAACAAGGCATCCAACATTGCTTGTAGAGCTGAACTCGGTAAATTTCCCATGATCATTGATATAAATAAAAAGATTCTAAATTACTTAGACTATCTGAGAGGTAAAGATGAAGATTCTATAGTTAAACAGGCCTTACAAATTTCAGTTGACCTTCATCATAACGGAAAAACTAGCTTTTACTCTAATCTCATGAAAATGGTTGACTACTATGATCTAAACTATGACTTTTCCTATAATTCATTGAGTGATTCAATAGTTAATAGGTATATCGGCATAATGAAAAATAAATACGTCTCTTACTGGAATCAGACCCTTCAACAATCACAAAAACTCAGTTTTTATTGTACAATCAAAGACGACTATAGCCCCTCGCCGTACCTAGTTTTAACAAGAAAAAACCCTTCGAGAAAAGCATTAGTTAGATTTAGAATAAGTAGTCATCAAATTAGAATTGAAACCGAGGTAGATACGAAAACATTCCTCGCCATGAAAGAATATGTCACTTTTGTACAAGTAACAAAATCGAAGATGAAAATCATTTCTTACTAGATTGTAAGGCTTATTCTCAGATCAGAGACATATTTTTCTCCAAACTAGAAACTAAAATACCTGACTTCAAATCGCTTTCACACGATACTTTAATATCTCTTCTTATGAATTCTTCTGATTATTTAATTAACTGTCAATTAGTTTCATTTATCTCGCAATGCTTTGAATTAAGAACCAAATTAATATCAATGAATGAATGAATGAATGAGAACTGTAACATTTTGTAATGTTTGCACGCACTAATTAGTTGAATTAGTACTTAAATTTAGACTAATAGCTTTTGCAATACTGTAATTCCTTTATGGTCATGCAAATAAAGCTTTTGGTGTTGTTGTTAGAAATGGCGGTCCTATCTCCAGTAGGAGACGTAAAAAATTGTCCTCAATTAGCAGTTTCTTGCTAAATACATTGACAATTTAGAAATAAAATGCTTTGCCTGAGATATTGACGAAATTAACAGCACAGAAGCGCAGTCAATATGGACTTCTGAATGTGTGTTATGAATAAGACTTTAATATAAAGCATAATTAGAGTTTGTATGGTGTTGTTAAAGTTTAAAGTTAGCATCGCACATTTGCAATTAAAATAGACCCGCCCTGATAATTGGCTAGAAAAAGTTTGGTGACGACTGCCAGCTAAAATATCCATTACTTAACATGCAAACTCCAACTCCGACCGACAAATTAAAATCTGTTATTAGGAGAGTTACGGTTTCCAACAGTTTAATGAAGAAACCTCAAAGGATATGAAAGTGAACTACATTAAGTACAAATTTTCAAATCAATTTCGGTTTCCAACTCCGTACGTTTTTAAGACACTATGTGAAAAAAAAAACTCCCTTTTAAGGGACGTATTCTACATCTTAGGTGATTTAAACTTTCAACTTCCTTCTTTTCGATGCTGCGGCAATATTCAGCATGACACAAGAAAGAAGCGTTCTGTACCACTAAAGTAAACTTCGTAGCAGTTCGTATTCATTTTGACGAAGCTGTGTTATATGTTAAAAACGGCCAGAAGCCCACTTTCGCTTTACGAAGCCACGCACTTTTCTTTTTCCTCGGAAACACTTGGTTTTAAACGCAAATCGTCATTATCATTTATCATATTCTCATCACATTTACCTGCTAAACGTCACTAGCCCTTGTGTAAACAAAAACTTTTTCAAGAGATAACTTGGCCATCTGAGGACGTTCATTTAAGTACAGACATGTTCACTTACGAAATATAGCGTTATTTCTGAACGAGTACATGTCAGCTACGTTGCCAATGTTTTTAAAATGTTTACTTCTTCTTTTTTCTTTCGCAACAGAGAAATTAATTTGGCGGTTAAGGTGCAACGGGTTTATATGTTGAATATTAATTTATTCATTTTTTTCACCTGCTGGGAATTGTTTACTACACTTTTCATCGTTCGTCCAAGCGTACCCCTATAATTTTTATTTGCCTTACAACGTCACATCTAAATCTTATTCTTTGGTTTTAAAATTCAGGTGCTCAGTGTGTCGACGCGTCGTCTCTTTTCATTTTCATCCGATTTCACTTCCAATAACAATAAAATAAAGCTAACTAAAATTGCAAGACGATCGTTTTGAAAGCTTTCATTTAAATCAATTAACCACGCTTCAGGTTTTCGCTTACAAATAAAAAGTGAAAGGCATGTACTTCCCATTCAGGGGTTTAATAACTAACACCTCATAAGAAGAACAATTCAAACTGCGTTTCACAGTTTTAACATACAGTGTTTGTTTCTTGAAAGCAAATTAGCAAACAGCTTATTACAATTTCTTAGTTCTTCTCCAATCCCTTACATAAATGTATGCCCAAAGCTCTGTGCTGACGTTGTTTTCTACCAGGGCACATATTTTTCGTACAACAACATTAAACTGAAGAGTCGTAAGGCGCTAAATGAGATATTTGTGATAACTGACTCGACTTTATATATACTTTGTACAACACTAGTCAACAGGAAGGTCATTTTTTTTCTTCTGAGAAAACGCCTACATTAGCCCTGCTATTTTCGGGAAGTTTTCTTCTTTAATGTTGAAATACAATTGAAATTGTTGTTTAAAGAAAACACAGAAGTGTTATAGGTGTAGTGTCTACCACTGACGACTGTTTTGTTGATAGGAGACAATTCTGTCATGGTAAAGTAGGGGTCAGCGGTGTTCCGCGTCGGCCGTGTTGTATTGTATGAAGATGGCCGCATGTGCTCTGAGAATAAAGTGTTGTGTTCTCGAAAGCTGTTGTTCCTTTGATGGACGCTTCCCCAGCCGGTCAACATGGTGTCAGAAGTAGACGAACACGCGCCTCAAGTCAGGAAGTTTCGTCCATAGTACAGTTTATGTTTGAGAACGAACTGTGGGAGTTGTACGAATCGTTCCCGCCATTTTCGGATGTTATCAAGCTGGTGCCCGTATAAATTGTTTGTGTTTGCTGTTATCATGACCACCGCTCCAGTGGGTTTTCCTGTCCCTCAAATGCAAGAGGGACTAGATGAGCGAGAAGCTCTAGACTGTTTCATATTGGATTATCTTGATTTTTGCTCGGTGATGGGATGGTTCGAGCGGAAAGACGAATGTAAATATGACGATCAAAGCGAGGATGGGAAAAAACAATGGAAGAAACAAAACCTTTGTATGTCAACACTTCGAGCAACTCTGCCTTCGAAGATGAAGAGATTGATTAATCCAAACAACAAAACGCTGGGACTATCCGAAGAAGATAAGAGTGACCCGGTGAAAGTTATCAAAGCCCTCATTAAGCGCTTTGGAGGCAGTGTCAGTGTTCAAGCTGAGCGAACGAAAATGGGACGCATGTTTCAGTCCGAAGGAGAATCCATTAGTGCGTGGGAATGTCGAGTGGTGGAGCGAGCTAGATATTGTGAATATGGGGATTTTGAAGATCAAGCATGCCGCGACCGTTTTATTGCTGGCTTGGTGGACGAGACTTTGCAAGGAAAGTTAAATACTAATGGTCATCGTGACAAGGATGGTAACATTGTGGAGTTCCGTACTGTAGTTGAAATAGCAAAGAATTATGAATCCTCCACTGACGCTCAAAGGCTTATGAGGCAAGTACGTGGCGATCAAGAGCAGGTAAATTGGACCGAAAAAGCCTCCCAGTCAAAGCCAAACAGCACTCGTTCGCAAAGCCAAAGCAATGGCAAAGAGTCGTCTAGAAAACAGTCTGAGTGTAACTACTGTGGGGCGACACCGAGTCACCCAAAGGAAAAGTGTCGTGCATTTCTCCTTAAGTATAAGTGCAGAAAATGTGGCAAAGAGGGGCATATAGCTCGGAAATGTTTGAGAAAACCTCAGAATGTGAATGCATTGGATGATTCAGTTTCTGATGATGGGCAAGAAACATATCATTTGTTTACTCTGGACACTCACTCTGTGAGATCGGTATCTGTACAGAAGGGGAAAAAGTTTTTCGCGGCAATCAAATTATCCGCAGCAAAAAAATTTTTTACTTGGAAAACTTTGCAATTAGATACTGCGTCAACAACCAACACCCTTGCAGTGGAGGACCTCTGGAGCATGTGTCCAGCAGGAGTTGATATCCATGGCCTAATCAAACCCTCCTCTGCGACCCTGCCTACCTATGGAGGAGGTGTAATAAAGCCAGTGGGGCAAATAGACTTGGTCTGTGAAACTCAAGGAAAGTTTCACACTCTTCAGTTTCAGCTGTTAAATAAGGACGTCATGGGATCACAGCCACCTCTTCTAAGTGGATCTGATTGTGTTAGATTAGGCCTGGTTGAGATAAGAGGAAACACCTGCTCCTGGGATCGTAACAACCAAAAAGGGGGTGCCTCAGAAGTGTGCCAGCTTAACTCGGGACCTCTGCGAGGAAGAGTGGAGGAAAGTGGAACTCCTGATCAGGAAGTCAGGACCGCCTCACTGAATGGTAGTGCAACAGAAGAGATTAATGTGACTGAGGAAACCACCAGCACCTCTCCAGCACATGGTACGTGTGAGGATATTAGTGTAGTTCATCGTGCTGTCATCAGAGAAGAAAACGTTCGTCCAAAGAGGAGCATGGCTAGTGAGGTGGGTGTGTCCCATGTGCCTGTCCCCTGGGGAAAACTGACTAAAGCCATTGTCATGGATGCCTTTAAGGATGTCCACACAGGGTTAGGAACTTTGGGGCCGCCCCTGCACATCAGCATGAACCCTAATGTGACTCCAATCCAAGCTCATCCACATCGGTGCCCTGTAGCAAAGGAAGCAAAAGCATCTGACGCAATACATGACCTTGAAAAACAGGGTATCCTGAAAAAGGTTACTGAGCCGACTGCATGGATCTCCAACAGCGTCTATAGAGAGAAACCCGACGGAAGCATACGTGTGTGTATTGATCCTAACCAAACGATCAATAAAGCCATTGAAGTCCCAAAGTACCCCATTCCTACAGTTGATGAGTTACTGCCTAAGTTGAACAATGCCAAAATTTTTTCCTGTGTGGACGTGTACAAGGGGTTCACGAACATTGAGTTAGATGACAGTTCCTCATTCCTAACGACCATGCATACTCCAATTGGTCGTTACCGTTGGTTGCGTATGCCGTGCGGGGTCAGTTTAGGACCAGAGGAATACCAGCGTAGACAACATGAAGCACTGGAAGGATTGACTGGTGTTGTGAACAAGGCTGATGACATTTTGGTCTTTGGGAGTGGAGATAGTATGGAGGAGGCTGAGAAGGATCACGATATTAACTTGTGGAACTTAATGTTGCGGTGCCGTGAAGTGAATCTCAAGTTAAACCCCAGGAAATTTCAGTTCAAAGTGAAACAAGTTACTTGGATGGGCCATCTCCTTAGCAGTAATGGCATCACCCCACATCCAGATCGAGTCCAGGCTATTAAGGAC
Source organism: Porites cylindrica (assembly GCA_964035525.1). Taxonomy (NCBI): domain Eukaryota; kingdom Metazoa; phylum Cnidaria; class Anthozoa; order Scleractinia; family Poritidae; genus Porites; species Porites cylindrica. The sequence continues at coordinate 2,885,606 of OZ037786.1, forward strand.
ATGACCCCACCACAAGATGTGAAAGGGGTTCAGCGGTTCCTGGGCATGTGCAATTATTTGTCACGCTTCACCCCAAACCTTGCAGAAATTGTGAAGCCGCTCACTGAGCTGACACATGTGAATGCAGTGTGGTCATGGTCCTCCCAGCATGACAAAGCTTTTAAGGCAGCCAAAAGCTTAATTGCAAATGCCACGACGTTGAAGTTCTTTGATGTGAACAAGCCATGTGTATTACAAGTGGACGCCAGTGACACAGTCCTTGGAGGTGCCCTGCTGCAAGATGGGCAACCTGTGGCTTTTACAAGTTCAACGCTGTCAGCAACTGAAGTCAACTATGCACCTATTGAAAAGGAATGTCTGGCCATCAAGGTAGCCTGTACAAAGTTCTACCAGTATCTTTATGGTAAACAAGATGTTATAGTACATTCTGATCACCAGCCGTTAGAAACGATTTTCAAAAAACCCCTGAGTAGAGCCCCACGACGCCTTCAACGGATGATGCTTCAGCTACAGCCGTACAAGTTCACAGTCGTTTACAAGAAAGGCAAGTACATGTACTTGGCCGATACACTGTCGAGAGCCGCCTTGAACCTCCCTACACCCTCAGACCCACAAGAAGAGGTGTTCCAGTGCAACTCAGAGGATGCACTAGAGATGTTCCGGGTAGAACTGGAGACCATGGAACTAGACTCCCCTGACATGTATCCTCGCACCCTGGAGGAAATTAAAGCTGAAACTGAGGCGGATCCTACCCTGTCAGTCCTATGTATGTTCGTGGCCCATGGTTGGCCCTCCGACAAATCACAGGTGCCCACAGCACTCCGTCATTACTATCCGTTAAGGGATGAGCTAGCGGTATACAATGGTGTATTGTACAAGTCACACAAAGTCCTCATTCCCGGGAAGTTACAGTTTAATATGCTGAAAAAACTCCACCGCGGTCACCAGGGCGGTGAAAGCATGATTCGCCGGGCTCGAGAAGTAATGTACTGGCCTGGAATGCAAGCTGCAATCCTTCAAGAGAGTGCCAAATGTTCATTGTGTGCTAGCTATGGTTCAGCCCTCCCAAAGGAACCAATGTTGTCTCATGAAATTCCACAAGGTCCATGGAAATTTATCTTGCAAGACCTATTCAAGCAGGGTGGGCGTTGGTATTCTGTTACGGTAGACCACTACAGTGACTGGTTTGAGGTCGATCTGTTGAATGAAGACATCACTGCTGCCCATGTTATCTCAGTCACAAAGGCGCACTTTGCCCGTTATGGTATACCAGATATATTTTTGTCCGACAATGGACCTCAGTATACCTCTCAGGAATTTTCGAATTTTGCCAAGACCTGTGGTTTCACGTTGATTACCCGGTCACCGTATTATGCTAGAGCTACCGGTAAAGCTGAAGCTGCCGTTAAGGAGGCCAAGAAGATGTTAAAAAATTCAGACCTCTGCACTGGTCTCTTAGACCATAGGAACACTCCGCCTCAGGGTATGTCTTACTCTCCGGCACAAAGGTTTCTCTGCCGACGAACAAAGTCTAACTTACCAACATCTGAATCATTGTTGAGCCAATCTGTACCACCTGTAAACGTAGTCCGTGACGAGCATCTGGGTAGGCGAGCTAAAGCCAAAGCTCATTATGACAAAACTGCCAGCAGAGACTTACCCCCTCTTACGCCTGGACAGTATGTGTACACCAGGCCAAATGACCATCACCATGGTGAACAGTGGGGTCACGGCGAAGTCTTGGGCGAAGTAACACCACGCTTGTACGTGATAAAAACGCAAGACGGGTTGGTTAGACGGAACAGGATCCACTTAAGACCTAATGAGCGCCAGGTCTCATGTGACCCACAACCCTTGCCAGAACAACCAGTAATAGATAGTGGTGTGGATGTCGGAAATTCTGCGGAAACCATAGTGCCTAACCCCACTTCCGAGTCCACGAATGAGAATTCACTTCCACCAGTGCAAACCTCGCGTTATGGCCGACCAATTAGACCACCAAAGAGGCTGGACCTTTGAAACTGGAGACTAGAGTGCAGCATGGTACTCGATGTTGACTATTATCTGATATTGCCTGTTCACATTTGTTAGTGTTAATGACTTACTATGTTTTTCTTGTATTATTATTATTATTTTTCGAAACATATTAACATGTTAATAGTTTTCTTTGAAAGGGAGGATGTTGATAGGAGACAATTCTGTCATGGTAAAGTAGGGGTCAGCGGTGTTCCGCGTGGGCCGTGTTGTATTGTATGAAGATGGCCGCATGTGCTCTGAGAATAAAGTGTTGTGTTCTCGAAAGCTGTTGTTCCTTTGATGGAAGCTTCCCCAGCCGGTCAACAGTTTGACCGGTCCAAACTGAATATCGTGCAGTTGTAAAAGGAGTAAACAGGACTAACGTATCTATCAATAATGTCCGCTCTGCATTCGTTGTTTAGTATGTATAAGTTTGAAGCTTTTTGACAAGTACTTAATTACATCTCATCATTTACGAGTTTATAACCCAAGCAAAGTCTTAAGAGTAAATCGACTGAATAATGCTAGAAGTACAAGATGAAAAACTTATCCTTTGAACAATGTAAATATTGCCTTTACTTTTCATTTTTTCGTATGTACAGGTAATATATGACAAAGTACTTTTCGTGGTCGCCGGGTGTCTTCATTGTTCTGTTGTATCATCCCACCTACAGCCAGGAAATTTTTGCTTATGGAATCCGGAATTTGAGAAATTTTTCCTTGTGGAATGGAGAATCCTGCTCTTTGGAATCCTGAATACAGCTCAAGGAATCCGGAATCCCACTTACGATTGGAATCCAGAATCCAAGTTCCACTGACAAAGACTGGAATTCAGTGCGTAGAATCCGGAATCCACGACGAGGAATCCAGAACCCAAGCTAGAATGTCTTGGATTCCATTATATGAGGCGCGTTGTACTTCTCCCCAAACACAATTGGTAAAATCAAAAGCAAAGAAACTTGCAAATTGTTTTCTTCACTTCCTGCTTCACATCTCTTATCTTCCAGCAGTAAAGAACTGGATTTAGACATGAATTTAAATAAAGGAGACAAAAGCAAAACTCATTCGCGATATTAATTTCGAAGGAATAGCCACGAAGAGAGGATACTGACCCCAATATAGTGTACGGACCATAACAAGCAAGCATAGCAAACTGTATCCAAGCTACGCTATACACTGTCTTCTTGTATCGTGCTATGTTCAGTACACTTCTTACTCTGCTTGACTGTTCTGGTTGAACATGACCTTGCACTTGGGCTTGTTGATGACGAAGGATGAAAAAAATCTTTGAGTATGAATACGATGAGATTATTATAGAGAGAAGAATTAAACCCAAGAACGTCCAGTTCGAGGCAGATAACACCCTAGAAAGGGATAACTTCTTGGCCACGTAGAACAAAGAAGCGTTTGAAACGGCAGAGAACCAAACACAAGCTATGAGCACACGAACTCGGTATAAAGTTACGACGTGTCGTATCTCAGTCCCAATAAGAGAGCGAGAAGTCTGTCAACACTGATGGCAGCTGACGTTAGGGCCGACGCCACAAAAAACACGTCAACGAAAAAATTGTGTATTACCGAGGGGATATCTTTAATGTAGTTAATTTGACGAAAATCTGCCAAAATGGAAGAAAACGTCGAGTGGTTGATAAAGAAGACCAACACAAAGATCAGTAACTGCCAGACATCGAAATAAGAGTTTTGTTGGTGGATAAATAGAGGATATTTTTCGAGGAGCGACCAGGCTCAGGGCATTGCCCAAAGTTGCAGTGATGGAAAGAAAAATGTTTAGAGCTATAAGAAATATGTATAGTCCTACCGGGAGTCCTGCCGATGTCCCATTTAAGGTGTTGTTTGCCATTGATGCTGAAAGCCAGCGATCCAGCGCTTTACCAAAAAAAACTTCCAGGTTAATAAACGTTGCGCTCCTTCGGCTTCAAGGCTAAAGCAACCTCCAAGGGCAAAACAACTAGCGGATGACAGCCACTTTACAATTAACAATGAAACTACACAAAAAGACAGACAGGTTTTATTTCACTGAGATTAATTGGCTTCGAAATCCCCTGCTGTTCTTTTCATCAAACGTATTTAGTAGGTATTTCTTTATCATTATTTTTTAATTAAACGTATTTAGTAGATATTTCCCCCCCCCCCCCCCCCACCCCTTTGTTTTTGTTTTTTACTTGTAGACTTTGCTGCTAGCTAAAGAACCAGTAAAGACACTGATGGCAACAAAACGCTTCTAAAACCACTGCTATCTAACATGAAAAATAAAATTTAAAAGAAAACAGTCAAAAAGGTAGATAATCATCTCCGATAAAACCAAAGGTAATTAATAGAAGCTGTTTAAAATTTGCTGCGCAATGGACTTCCTGTAGAATTATTGTGACTTCTGCATAATTTATAGTTGTAAAATCTTCCTGCACATCAACCTAGATTTCCTGAGTAATAGTGACTTAGAAATCTCTTCCTGTGTAGCAATCCCGATTGTATTCTTGCACTAATGAATGTCTCACTTCACCGACAAACACTTTTTATAAACCTGCAATGATATGAAACTGAACTCATTTTTAACTGTTTACAATACTTACTTGCTTACTAACTACAAGAGTACAAATTTTCAATGCATCAGCTTCAGTTTTCAACTCAGACATCATGTAAACATTATCTATTATTATCATTTACTGTATTCAAGCATTGCTTATACTAAACTAGCAATTTGAAAGACAAAAAAATATTAATTTGCCATAGAATTTTCAAGGGGATGTGTTACGGCTGAGCGTCCCTGTTCGCTATGGAACTTGGGAAATTGCTTGTGAAAGACCAAAACACAGCTTGGTGTCAAACACATTTTGCCTCCCAAGGATTATATTAAACGTTACAATTTTTCAAAAACCACAATTACAATCCGTTTTACTCTTCTTTAAGTTTGTCCATCAGTGCCACCTTTTGTATTTGATGTGTTATTCATACTTTCTTTTCATGTTTTGAGCGGTTATTTTTATGTTTCACTCAATTTTGTGGCAGTTCCAACTATTAGAATTTTGAGTAAAGTTCGTGACAACTTACTTCTTTGATTCAGAGGGCTGCAGTGCTCCGCTTGACAAGAAAGAGGCTTTCTGTGCTACTAAAGTAAACTTAGTAACATACTTTCAATTTTGCGGTGAATTCACTTTTTTAAAAAAAGTGAATTCGCACTGTTTCAAACTTCATTAATTTTATTCAATTTCATTTAATTTGTCAAATGCTCGCGATATTCCCGGGTTGAATCCCAAAGGACGGTATCTATAAGTTTCCAAAAAAGAAAAGAAAATTTTTGTGTTGTGTTCGCCGACTCCATAAAGCGGGCGCGTGAAATTAGGAGGTTTCAGGTCGCAGTCGTGCAACGACGGCTAAGAAATTAAATGTACAAAAAGAAGCGTCGGATTCAGGTGCAAACTTGTTGTTTAACTAATCTAAACCTACTGCTTTTTTGCTATTCTCGTTACTGTCGCCATCGTCGTTGCTTTAACTCCCTTTTGTTGTTATCCAAAAATTTTGCTACCATGGTAACGTTACGTCACACTTCTCCTCTCGTTTCTCACTAAGGCCCCGTCCACACGTATCCGGAGATTTTTGTATCCGCAAATTTTTTTATGCGGATACAAAAATATCTGCGTCCACACGTAGCGTATACGAATCGTATAAGACCGTCCACACGTATCCGATTCGTATCCGGACATCTCAAAGGATTAGTCAACAGAGCATGCGCATTAAGACTGGTTCTGATACTGTGACGTCAGCGTATACAAAAATGTACGGATACGAGCGTCCACACGTATCCGGATACACAGCGTATACAGAAATTTCCACTCTGGACAGCGTATACAGAAATCTCCGGATACACCGAGCGTATGCGGCGGACACGTGTGGACGCTAGGTGTATCCGCATAAAAAAAGTTGCGGATACAAAAATCTCCGGATACGTGTGGACGGGGCCTAATAACAGTATTGATACGTTCAAACGCACATTTTGATCAATTTCTTTAATTAACTTTCAAAACCTGCTTAAAACGAACTCCGAGATAACAAATCACAAGCGATTCTTTTTAAGCTAAAAAAAACTCCATGGTAGAAATCATCTGACATACGTGTATTCGCGTATTTTGCGCAAGGGCAAATTAATTTAGATTAATTTACTCAGTCTTTTGTCTTGAATTGTCTCTCTTGAGAGCAATAATGTTTGGACACAAATTCTCCCAGAGTTGTGTAATCAATAATAGATAGTTTCTTCGTGTACCTGTCCTTACCCCCTTTAAGATTAGAGATGGCAATTACGATCATAACAGTTCGTGGGCATAGCAAGTTTGTCCCGTTGACATTTTACTATATTGTTTTGTTCCAGAGATGCTTTGACGAAACAGATTGTGGACAGAACTTCTGTTGTGCACTCAACAAGCGGTGTTTACCGAAAATCTCTAAATATTTCTCTTGCATGTTGTCGGTTAGTATTACAAATTAAAGTCATGGTATAATTATGAGTATGCAAATTTCAAATAGCTGAAAAAAGATCCAAATCTTTTTTTTATTATTATTTACAAGAAAGTGAGAAAATTAAGGGTTTAGGGTTTGCGAATCCTTTAAATAGATAAAAAAATTAAGAAACAATCCACAAGGAAATTGGGTAATTTTAATTTTCAGTGGACAAAAACCTTGCACCAGAATAATTTAAAGCATATTATATTCTTCTTTTTTTTACATTTTTCAAGGGCTATAGATGTAATTAATTATCTGTAATAACACCAAGAAAATTTCTCAAGGGATCCCAAAAAATAAATGTCAAATTTCACAACAATTGTGAGCAAGTAAAATTCCAAAAATTTTATTGAGTAAGATGTCATTTTGTGAAATTCGACAATTGTTTTCTTGGACTCCCATAAGAAATTTTCTTTGGTGTTATTATACAGATAACTAGTTACATCTATCCCTTGCATTGAAAAATGTAAAAAAGAATGCAATATGCTTTAAATTATTCTGGTACAAGGTTTTCGCCCTCTGAAAACTAAAATTACTCAATTTCCTGATGGATTCCGTGTTAAAAGAACAATTGCTTGTAAGACATGACGCCATGTCCACCTTTTCGGATAGTTCCCGAAACAATAAAACGGCGGCCATATAATGGTGTCCCAAACCAATCCTGTGGGAGTTGAACTCATTTCTTATGTAAAAGCCACTGGGATGTAGTAGGAAAGTTTCATAATTGTTGGCTTCGGTTATTATTTTGTTTCTCTAAATGCCAAAACCTTCACAAGTGCGGCTGTCGTGACGGACTGGAATGCAGACAGACATCCAGTATTACAGTCCCTATAATAGGAACAGTTATCCCTGTTAGACAGTGTATGGAGCCTGAATTCTAAACATGAGGATTGAAACACAGCTACAGCCACCCAAGAGGGGTGCTTAGCTTTAAAGAGAAAAAAAACTGTAACAAGAGAGATCACAATGAAAAGAGTCTTTAAAAATCCTCAGCAAGTGCTGTTTACTGTCGGTTTTTGTCTGGTTCTTTATTTTCATACTGTTTCTTTGCAGTTATTACAGAGATTAAGATTCACATTTACTCCAAACAGCAAACATGAATCCTTACCACGTGACCAAGTTTTCGTTTTCGTTTATTGTTTATTACCTCCACACAAAAATAAGTAGTTTCACGTCTGTTTTATCCATACGAATTGTTCTCGACAGTTTTTACTTGCTTATTTTCTATTCTTAGAAATTCTCAACTTGAATCTGACGTTTGCCGTTTGTCGTAAACGGGACTCTTAATCTCTATACGAATGCATGTGCGCATGCGGCCAAGGGAGATGAATAGACCAAAAACAACGGATTTAAAGGGCGGGAGATGTTTCATCTGCTTGTACTGGTGGTACCTTCTGATAAGAAGGATTTATATTTGGTTTTTATCAATGAACAAATTTTCCCTAAAATCGTTCAAGGGCCGTTATTTCTGAGCACCACTTTTTCCCACGGTCATTCTTGATCGTTTACCATTAAACATTCATTTTATCTAACAGACAAAACATTCGAAGAGAAAGGGCTCTGACATCTGTACATATTTTCGATTTTTTCCATCGGCTTACACGTTTATTATATGCGAAACCATCCTCGGAGACCCAGGGGCAGATAAAGGGGGCGAGGGAAAGTCTAAACGGGCGGAAAAATATATACGGAACGAAAAAAAGTAAAGAATGGCGAGAAAAGCCCCTGGGGACAATGTCTTACCAGACTAGTTCCAAACGGTCGCCCCCGTTCTGGCTTCTGATTGGTGCCAGAAAACTTGTGTTTTTCTGGCACCAATCAGAAGCCAGAACGGCGGCGACCGTTTGGAACTAGTCTGGTAAGACATCGTCCCCAGGGGCTCTTCTCGCCGTTCTTTACTTTTCTTCGTGCCACATTTTTCCGCCCGTTTAGACTTTCCCTCGTCCCCACTATCTGCCCCTGGGTCTCCGAGGATGATGCGAAACAAACCTATAACATGTAATGGCCCGTCTCTTTCATTGAGTGTGAGCGGATCCGGAGAAAAGTACGGTTGAATATAAGGGGCTTGGAAAAAAGAAAGCTAAAAACTAAAAACATATTTTGTGGTTCTCTGTGATACAAACCAGCCGCGGGTCAAGATCTTTCACCTTTGGTAGTTATCACCCTTGTGCGAAAAACGTCAGTTAACTTGAAAACATTTTGCAGTGTTGTTGCGTAAAACAGCTGTATAAAAGATATTTTGGTCGAGGCTAACAGTGATTTGTCCTTTTGATTCGCTGTGCTGCGAATTTCGTTTTTAACGGTTTATGATATTCCTCAAAGCTAAAAACTGGGCCTGATCATTATCAAGAATGAAAAAAGACCTAATTTCAGTTGCTATAAAGTTGATCCTCGATATAACGAACCTCATCTATAACGAAGACCTCGGTATATCGAAAGATTTTCTTTACCCCAGTAATTGTAAAATATGTGAAAAAGAACCTCGATAAAGCAAACACACAACACAAGCCTTTTATTACTCTGGATTTTTCACTATGATGCGAACCAAGGACAATAACCATTAATAATGACTGCTTTAATTACTTCAAAGAGATAACGACAGTTGTGAAAACATCATCTTAATTAAGAATTTCGCAGGACTTAAATCGGATGGTATATAAAGACAGGCAGATGAAGTAGCAAGATATCTTATTGTAAGTATCTCACTCCACTTTTGGTTTGCAGAGTCGCCGCATTCTTTCGTTTCAAAGCCGAGTTGAGATTATGAAGACGTTTGTTATTATTAGTGTTTGTATAACGCTTACTTTGGTACGTACTAAAAGATATGATAATTTTTTATCAGTCTTAATACGGGTTCTTAATCATACCAATGCACATCCGGCACAGTATTCATAATTTCGTCAATTTTCTGTATTTCTTCCAGGCATGTTCTGACCTTCCCAAGCTTGCAAATTGTGGCGAATCGGTGAGTGAAGTGATCGTAAAAAAAAAACCGCGTAACTCTAAAACCACCATTTCCATTATTTTGTAGCCATGGCAATCTAAAGGAAAGGATTTTATACGGAATAGAATCATGCGAGCAACTTTAAACTGAGTTTCAAATCGATAAGAATCAGTGGGCAGCATTTACAAAGAAAACAGCTTTAAACATGGTTTAGATTTCATGTCGATGAGACACCGTATAGTTTCATAACCGAACCCTTTTTTCAGTAACGAAAAAACAATAACGAACAAAAACAAACAATCCACAATACATAGTTAACATTAAAAATTGAAACAAACTGGCGACAGAGTATCATGAGAAGTGTTGAGGAATCATGTACTCAGTGCTTTGGTATTTATGCGAAATTAGGGAGTTTTTAAACACATGCAATGAATTAACCTCATAACTAGAAGGTCAGAAGTGCCAGGTGTAAAACTAGATTGCGAGACTGTGAACATTGAATTTCAATGAACAGAAACACTTTCGATTTGTCAAAGGAGTTCAGTCCTACTTTGCTAACACTTTTTGGCGTTGCCATTTTAAGGGGGGGGTTTGTAGCTGTCAAGCAGGACTAGTGTGTACGGTAACCAAACAAATACTAAAGATGGGAGAAGTGATGCTGGTAAGGCAATGCATGCCAGAAGGAGAGAAAATCGAGGTGGAAACGTTAGATCTTGAGGAGGAAGAAGACGCGCCCATGAGAAACAAACGCTGGCTTTGGTTCAATGTAAGAAAACTCAACATGAGTCTTGTCTTAATTTTCTACAAAATTAGAATTGATAGTTTATTGGATCTGGGTCTAGAAGGGTATTTCAGGGATCTGGGATTTGACTAAAATACATTGCGGGATTCGGCAAACATTAGAGGAATACTGGATTTGAATGGCACCTGGAAAGCTGGATTCATCAAAATGTGGACGCGGGATGTGGGATTGGGAAAGAAAACGCTATTCGGGATACGGAAGTTCTGGACGCGGGATTCAAGTGAAAAATGAGCTAGAACGTAGAATAAGGACGCCTAGGGACTAGGACAAAAGGCAAAGTTATTTTTGTGCAACTCAATGTTTTTACAAGAAAACACTCTCCTCATGTTGGATAGTCTTATGTTTATTCAGTATTTTTTTCTTTTTTACCTATTTATTATTTTGTGGGTTAAGAAGTCAAAAGTGTCGCTATATTCCTTAGAATTTGAGCTTGTTTTACACTCACATAATGACTGACTATTTTATATTAAATTAGAGATGCAAAGCGGATAGTGACTGCAAAAAGAATTTCTGCTGTGCTTTTGGGAAGCGCTGTGCTCCAAAACTCTTCAAATACTTCACTTGCAACTTGGAGGTAAGGAACCGTCTTTGGTTATATGTTAGTGCAGCCCGCGTTGCAGCCGGCCCACGCACTCGTCTAAACCCTATACGGAAGGTTTAGAGCGTCTGCGACACAGGCAATTGTTAACGTCACTGGGCGCCGACGATTGGTCAACTGAATCTCAGTATCTCACCTCGGCACTGAGTCTATCTAGGGTCAGTTTAACTCCAGGGTGAATATCGGCAATTTAAATTCAGAATTCGGCCACGTGTCCGTCATTTCTGAAGGTCAAGCTGTGAGAAATTCGAAAGCAATCACTAATCTAGGATTACTGCTGAAGTCAAACTCAGGCGGCGCTTTGAGGGGTTCGGCTGGTCTACCAAATCTCTTCCTGTATAAATGGGTTGTTTTTTTTAAGGGGATGATACTCTATATGCTTCCCTGAAAGTGTTCACGATAAACGGTGTTTAGATAAAAGCGTTGGGAAAGACTGGAAATTGCTTAGAACGCGGGGTTGTTTAAAAGAACTGGCTCAACTCCGGCCCCTGAGATCGGAGATTCTCGTAAAAAAAAGTGTTTCCCTCGGGAAAAATCTTCACGTGTATACCGCCTACTGCCGCTTATAAACACTGGGCTTATACATCTTCGTAAGGGGTTTTAAGTGGGCTTATAACCGAAGGGGCTTATAACTGGAATAGAAAAAGTGCCTTGAAACAAGCTATTGCAGTGCTCATCAAAATACGTTTTTCATTTACTCTTTTTTAGGTTAAGCTTCTAAACGTCATTTTTGTTAATAAATCGAATTCAGTTCAATGCATTTGGAGGGGTCAAATATGCCTGAAAGGTGGGGGGGTGGGGGGGGGGGGGCTTATTATCGGATGTATTGTTTTGTTTACAGGCAGACGGGCCTATAACTGGGGCAAGAGGTGGTGGGGCTTATCAGTGGGGAGGGGTATAAGCGGCGGTTTACAGTATGAGAAACAATTATTGGGTGAGGTTTTTGTGATATCCGGAATAATCAAGGTTGAGCTAAGGACAAGGCTCATAACACTTACCGAGACCTTGATTATTCCGAATATCACAAAAACAAATCTAATCATTGTTTTATTACACATTGTTTTGAAATAGATAACGACAAATAGACTGATTTGACATTGCTCTTCGAAATAATGCATTGCGCGCGCAACCTACAGATTAGTCAGTTATCTGCTAGCAGATAACTAACTTATCTGTAGGTTGCGCTCAGGTTGCGCTTATTTCCAAAATTATCTGTCAGCTCTTAGCCAATGAGAAGGAAGATAGTGAGTACAATGTATAATAATTATTGTTATTTCATATAGAACGTACACAAGTGTGGCTGCCGTGACGGATTGGTATGCAAACAGACAAGCTCAGTCACTCTCCCGATAATAGGCACCAAGGTACAGATAAGGCAGTGCGTAGATGCTGAAGATGCCTAACAACAGCTTTTTTGCTTAGTCAGTAAAAGAAAAAATGTATAAAGGAAGGGACTTAATAAAACAAGTAGTTGCAAAAATCTTTAAACGTCTTGGTTTATTTTAATGGGATCATATGGAGTGGTTAGTTTTAGATAAAAGCTGCAGTCGGCTCTGGTTGAATTTGTACCGGGTTACGAGAAATTTTTCCATTCTACACATCCAAGGGAATCTGGGAAATTCTTGTGGAAACCGGAATCAGGGATATTTTTCTTGTGAAATCTGGAATCCTAGGCTTTGGAATCCGGAATACAGCTCAAGGAATCTGGATCTCAATGACGACAGGAATCTAGAATCCAAGTTCCACTGACAAAGAATGCGGTACCAAGTACCTGGAATCCGGAATCCACGGCGTGGAATCCAGATTACAAGCCTGTCTTCGATTTCCTTTTAATGGGGCGACAAATACGTCTATCTAGCCCGTACGGGGATGTAGAGGGGGACTTCTACAGACTTTAGGATTACGTGAAGAGAGGTGACACAACCAGAGTTTGGCAGTTGACGATGGTTTTAATCTTTCCTTTGAAGTTACAAACTCCTCTTGGCTATCTCAGATCTCAAGGCGTGACTGTGAAGCTACTCACAAGAGGTTCTATTTATATCGAACAATTAAGTTAATTGATTTTTCACAGTTTTACATGACGTTCATATGCAAAGAAAAGGTGTTAGCAAGTGTCAGAGTTTAGAAAACAAAAGGAACTGAAATTGAGTTGATTCCCGCTACACGTGGAAGAAATTTGCAAAAATAGAAATATCTCTAACACCAAATTCCTTTACAGGGAACCAAACACTCTAAATCAGAAAGATCTGTTTTAGCCCTAAAAACAGGGCCGTTTCGGTGAGTAAAATACAGCCCTATTTTTGGGTCTAATTTGGCTCCCTTAAATCAGGGCCAATACAGTCCAATTAGCTAGGGCTGATTTGGTCCCAGGGCTGAAATGGACCCTACCGTGGGCTGGAATAGCCTTTTGATAAAGCTTTTTTGGCCTAATTGTGCGCAAATGGCTTCAAGAAGGGCTAAATCAGACTTTGGCCTGCAGGGCTGAATTGACACTTTGGGGTTGAAACAGATCTGTTTAATTTACAGTGAAACGATACTTTGGAAGAAACTAAATTTTCCTAAGATTATATCGAGAGAAATTCTAGTTTGAGGTCAGAAAAGTAAGGGAAATTTGGTTAAAACTGGTTCGACAGAGAACAAAGAACTCGAAAGGTGTTAGGACGCGTGGCCTTAGGTTAGATTTTAATGAGATAAGGAAATCTGATTATCATTCAAGTTTGGAAGCGAAAGTGAGAACCAACTCCAGGTTTAAGTAAACGAACTCCGTTAACAGGAAACGCTTGTTTTCCTATTCCACAGCTGAATACATATTTCTATCTTTTGAAAGTGTTTTTGTGTTTCTTACCATAAGCTTGAAGAGGTGTTTCTTAACCTCAGTTAAACCTTTAGTTGTGAAAGACTGAAAGTACACTTATGATGTTTACTGCAATTACCGTGCGTCCAACTTCTATTTTTAATTGATCCCAACACCAAAGAGGTCGGTGCAAAAAGGAAAAGTCCTTTAGCAAAGGTCTTTACTGACCAGCAAAGGTTTGCTAGTAAAAACTAAAGTGTGTCCAGCTGTTCTGACAGCTTGTAAACATGCACCATCCTTTGTCCCTTAACAAAAGATATTTGAGATATGGTGGAACTTTTGATTTCCGAACCGACCTAAAAACAAATTTATTTATATAACATATATCCCTGAATAAAGTTAAAATGCCCAACACCGACATAAATAGAATAAACTGAATAAATATTAATGATTACGAAGAGAAGCGCATACAATAAAGCAGACTGAGCAACGATGTACCCTAACAGAGATGTAGACAGGGGGGAGGGGTCGTATGCAAGCCCGCGCCACTTCTCCCAGCTCTAGATCAGTATAACCTAGTGGAGAAAAGACCATTTAAAACTGTCAAGCAACTGTGAAACATAAAATGTAGAGCTCACTTTGGAGCAAAGTGATATCTGTCACGGAACCCTTGCATTGCCCGCTATTAATTATTCTTTACTGAAAAAATTATTAACATCCGAGTTAGCTCGAGTTAGACGGTAAAGGAACAAAGAATTAGATTTATTCAGCTTTTCCTTGCAAGACGACATCTTATATTAAAAGTATATAATATTTATATGTGATTAGATTCTACGTAAATTGCAAATATTGAGAAAAAGTGAGCAGCACGCTCGCTGATGAGGCGACCACAATTTAAGCAGTTTAAAATCATGTAAAATAACTTAAACTATTCAATTTGTAAATTAAACGTGTCGTAATGCCCTTACCTTAAAAGGGATTGCTCTAGTAAGCTGACGTTAAGCAAGAATGCATGTATTCAGTTAGATCTGGTTCTATTTTTGCACAAAACAGTTGAATAAACTTTATTTTGTGAGAGAAAAAAAATTGGTATGGTTTTATTGTTTAAAAGCTCTTGTATAATCAATCTACTGCACTAGCTATAAAAGAATTTAAGCTGAAAGCAAAATTGCCGATGTCTAGTCTCTTCAAACACATTAAGCAAATATAGCTGGACAATAAGAAACTTCTCTCAGCGCGAAGGAAAAATAAACTCTGAGTTATCTCGGTGAACTGAGCCACATTTCGTTGATCAGTTAAAGATGAAGTTCTTTATCTTTTTAATTCTTTGCACTGGCTTGGTAAGTTAAAAGCTGGGCTATTTTACATTTCTTTTCCTAAATATACTTGCAATATTATAATCAAGTCCAATTTTGGCGTAAGGAAGTTTCAGGTGTAAAATAAAGCTTTCTAAAAACACTCTTATGCCGGAATATTGGCATTCAATCACAGTTGCTCATTTCTTTTTTTCAAAAAACATTACATTTTCTCCAGGCTCGCGCAGAACTTTCCAAGTTTAAAGTTTGCAACAGACCGGTAAGTCCTGAGGTTTTGTTCCTTGGTAAATGGTAATCCCGTGTTGGAGGTAATTGGCACGACATCAAAGATTTTACTAGTCAAACATGAGGGCCTGAATGTACGATACTGACAACTTAACTGGTTAGAAAAGTGCTATGATCTCGTAGGCTTCACTGGTACCATTAATATATTGAAGACTGAATAGGTAAGTCGTTACAAGGTTTTTTGCTACGATGTTAAAGAATTTATTGGTAGCTTTTTAAAGGTTTGCATGCCACGACTTTAAAAAAAATCTGTTGACATTGACAGATTTATTCACGTTAAAGGCGTCTTCAGTAAAGCTGGTGTTTTATTTTATTTTTCTGTTCTACCCCTTCACTCAGTTATCCGAGGAGCTGTTTTACTCGATTTTTTCTCATGATGTATCTGTTTTCAGGACGGCGACGACTACAGTTGCCAAGCTGGATTGTCCTGTGTCCAGACCAAGCTTTTCATCATGAAAGGACAAAAACCTACGTCAAACAGTGCATGCCGGAAGGGAAAAAGATTGGCGTCGAAACAGTCAACAAGGATCATGATCAAACCTCCAGAAACAGTCGATTACTCCCTGGATTACCTCAGTTACCAGGCCAAGTAAGAAACTAACAAAAAAAGAACAAATAACACTATCGACACAATTTACAACACCAGAAAGCAACAATGGCCGACAATTACTCAAGATGCCACTCCCAAATGTGAAAAGTAGTTTAATTGTGTTTGAATGTAGACCCATCTCCAGAATTCTCTTAACTGAATCTTATGGGATTTAAAACAACAACAATTAACTAACAATAGGGACGTGACAATCGCTCAGGGGCCACACCTAGCTATATGGTGGGTGGGGATGATACCTTACATGGGACCTTTGAGTCCTGTTCGTACCGATCCCTAGTGGGTAGGTCGTTGGCCATTCAAGCGGATACGTCCTCTCCGAACTCCAGTGGCGATGGAGTCAACGCCAACGGCATTGACCTTTGTGCTGAAAAGTCTCTGTTTCAATCTCAATTAATGATAAGTAACACTTAGCCTTTCCAAACACATCATTTTTAAAACAATTGCTTGTTGTTTCTTATAAAGCGTTGCCGTTCTGAGAGTGATTGCCAGCAGAATCAATGCTGTCCTCGCTTTGTCAACTGATGCCTTCCAAAACTGCCAGAGATGGCAGAATGCTCTCTAAAGGTATATGTTAAAGTCTTTATGTTACTGTCAGCTATACGGGTACCAGATGACTCCGCTCGAGAGAGGTTCCCTTTTCATGCCTCGGGTATTTTTCCACGAGTTAATGCCGGCTATGAAAGGGTGCTGAAGTTTGCAGAGTATTAGAGTATTTATAACAGGCGCACCTTTCACCGGCTCTATCACCTACATTTAATTATCAAATGCTGCATGAAATTGACAAGAGCACCTTCTGTGAAAGATGTACCATTTAGCGGTATACCTATTCTGGTATGTAAAAAGGTAAGGGGTTGAACTCGGCTCAGGGCTGAGTCTTTAGTATACAACTTAGTTGAGTAGCCCAATCCTCCAGGAGATTCCCGTAATGCTGGTGTTCATAGGTTACAAAAAGTGGCTTTAAACAACAGTGCAGTAAGTCAAATGTTACAATATATTCAGTTTGCCCAAAAGAGTGCTTTCTTTTTTCAACTCTAGATATTACACAACTGTGGCTGTCAAGATGGACTTAAATGCCAAAAGACGGGCGAAGTCACGATTCCGATCATTGGCATCAAAGTTCCGCTACTGCAGTGCGTGTCCTCCCTCCCAGGCGGAGATATTTCTTAAAAAGCTTTGACTGACACACGAAGTTATAGCTATAGTATACGTAGTTGAAATAAACGAACATGCACTTTAAGACCCCTTAAAGTTTAAGACTGTTGTACCTCTTGCCTAAGATTACTCTCCCATATATTCTTTGTTTTGTCGAATTTTCCTTTTGAGGAAGAGATAAGTGACAATTTGACAACTAACAATAAAAAGGTGTTGGTTTCAAAAGAAACTGAGTTATTGTGTTGGTAACGGGAGTGAAAGAGTACGACATTCTAGTTGTTAAGGTGAATTTACCACCGTAAAAGGGCTTAAAAGGTCAGTAACGTTTCGAGCCGGATAGCCCTTTGTAATTGTACCGCAATATACAGGTAAAGGCTCCCCGGGGGGTACACAAGAAAAAGCAAGGGGAGGCTCCACCCAGAAGTCCAACCATACCAATTTTTGACAGAAAAAGAACCCCTTTCGTTTTTCACTGACAAATGGTATCCCTTTCACCTACTAGCTTAGAGCGTTATATCCCTTTCAAATTTTGCAAAAAATACAAACAACTCAGTAAACAGAGAAGTTTTTTTTGGCTTTTTCACACCTATAAAATGCGTCTGTCAGCCCTTTTAGGTCCTTTCACAGACCGCAATGACAGATTTCCCTACCCTGTTTCTTCGCAGAAAAATTATTTGAAAAATGATTTACCACGTAGACGCTAATGTGATGTATGTCGCACCATAAAATGAGATTTAAAAAGGAGATCTTTACATAGCAAATGAGGCTTTGCCTTTGAATGCAGCTAAATCAACTCATTGGGTTATTTTAATTCATTTGAGGTTTTCGAAAGCAAAAATGTTATGGCTAATGTCAACACCCCCCAATGTGGACGTCCTTGACATTTTTTACGAGTAAATATACGCACGCAATAATAGTTATTCTGCCGGTTACAAAGTACAGACACAGAAAGAAAAAAATAATTTTCTTAAAAACATTGAAACAGCGCTTACAATCAAGCTTCAGTCTCAGTAAAAATATTTGGCACACTTGATTGTATCCTCGCCTTCCCATCTCCTTGGGCCTCCTGTTCAGCGGTTAGTCGTCGGCAAAGAACCTGAGGTCTAGTAATGTCGCGATGGACCGGGATGACGCTTCCGAAAGGAGTCGAGTGGTGAAGAAAATTCTCGATTAACTCTTATGCTTCCAGTTCTTGGCAAACCAACTCTTTTTTTTTTTTTTTTCTACTAAGTCATGAATTGCGTGGCGAGCGGTGTGAAAAGAAATGACTCTGGAATAAATTTCATGGCTTCAAAATGCCGCCATTTCGTGATCCGACCCTTAATTACGGGTTGTGAGCACTAAAGAAAAAGAAAGAAAGAAGATTTTTGAGGGCCTTTTCTGATATATCGAGGCGTCTTTCATACTTTTATATATCAACTATGAATGTTTTTGTTGATTTCCGGGAACATCCTTGATGTTGCTTGATTTTAAACACTGGTGTTAGACAAAGACGGAAGTCTGTCAGGTAAAAATGTAAAATTCTATGGTTTGTTTAGAAAGTCACAGAACAGAAAGTTCAAATAAGGCTGGTGACGTTCCATACTGGAGTATTTGGGTAGTTTTTCGCTATTACTTTTCGGCTCAAAAATACGATTTTTCAAAATCAAACGCAGACTCTGAAAGAAAATTGATCCCGCAACATGAACGAAATTCGCGCCCTTTGAATACAAATGAAATTGAAAAGCTCGTCATACTTTATTGCATATTAATTGTCAGGAGCAACTCTTCACGCGGTTAAATAGAGTCAACTAACGTTTCCAAAAATTGTCCGTCTCCTTCTCCAATTTGAATCGAGTTTCACGGTTCCACTGTTCTAGTTACGAGAGGATGCTATGCATCCGACGCGAGAGTACGTTCGAGCCCAGTTCCTCGAAAATCATTACGCATAAGCAAGGATTAAATAGTCCAAATTTTATTTGAGGTTTTCTTATGTGAGAACATTAATCAGCCTTTACTTGGAGATGAAGTTGTGGTAAAACAATGGAAGTAAAGTACAAAAATGAGACCTTCTTAGTGGTGGGGGAGTACGTATGTCCCTATACGGTATTTTTACTTTGTATTTGCGTTTTGTGAAGTTGTGCAGAGAAAACAAAAGCGATACAGTTGTTTGTCTTATGACTAATCAGCGATCACTTTACAGGGGCACCCAGCGTCAATTTTTGGAAAATAACTGTTCGAAAGACGATTTGAGATCTAGAATTTTCGGAACAATTGCTGTAAAAATTTATTGCGTGCCTGACTCTCCTAGGATTTCTCGAAAATCCAAAAATTGTAAAATTGCCAATTTTTAACGGATTTTTACCCTTTGAAAGGTCACCTAGAATTTTCTGGAGCCTTTTTATGGCTCAAATTTTCCAAAAGGTAAGTTTTGATCCCTATGATTTTCGGATCACTAGACTTTCAGCTAGGAAATCCGAACAAATGAAAAATTTTTAGGGGATAAAAATATGCCTATCTCTACCGTTTAAATACTAAAGTACGTTAAACAATGCTGTGTTTAAGTGGTTTTGAACCTAATTCTCGTTGGGTGACCCTGACTTTACTATCCCGCTATCTCGAATGGCTTCGAAAGATCAACGCCATAACTAACTGATACTGAGTAATAAAACGTTGCAATACCTGGTTCATTAATAACATACTTCAGTGTAATGTCATGTTCCCTTCTCTCTTCTAAACCCCAAATTACATCACAAACTGAAAATTCTAATTTAATTCTCAACACGAAAGAAACTTGTCGCGTTTCAAAGTAAATAAAGTGTGTCGATTCAGCTTTTTATTCCCGTCGCAGAAAAATTTCCGGATCCCAACATTTAATTGATTTTAACTAGTTTCTCAACGTTATCCTCAGTTTTTAGAGGACAGTCATCCTCGCCCGAGTTCCAAGCGCTTTGTCGCCAGCGAAGTTGGCCCTGGCTGTACGGCAATTAAAGTGCGTCTTTGACTTTATATGTCTATTCTCTAATAAGGAACAATAAGACCATGTGTGGGAAAAATGAGAAACGTTTTACTTATATGGTTATTTGTTACAAATGAAGGTAACCGATGACAAAGCGTTACAGATATTGTCTTCTTTTTAAACGTTTTCTTCACAGTAAAGTTTCGCAGGTTTAGGTTCGAAAATCAACAAAGTCCAGCGGTAGAATTAGAAAATGAGTTATTCTTTTCCTTTAATGAATACCCGGGGGGGTACTGCCATATATGGGCTATATAGGTATGTGCCGCTGTGAAGGGTATGGTTTTCAAGCAGTTTACTCTAGGATAGGGTATATAAATCAGAGGGTTTGGCTCTAGAATAGGGTATCATTTTTCAGGAAACTGATCAGTTGGTTGAAGATTTTATCTAGACTAGGTACACAGCTACTGTAGGATAGGGGGATTTGGGGAGTTTACTCTAGTATAGGGTAGCAAAATTCAGCTGAACTAGCTCTGGTAAAGGTTAAGGGTTCCAGGCTCCCAGCGGCACATCCCCACCCAGAAATTCCTAAAGTGCCCCCCCCGGGAATGAATAAAGCGCTCGTTGATAAAATAGTTATTAAGTACGCCGTCTGCTTTTATGTAACTGGCTTACAAAGAGAGATTCACTCAATATAGTTCCCGAAACACTAATAGCGACAAATGTGGGAACAATTGCTTCCCTTATCGCAGGGTGTGTTTTTGGTTGCCTTTTTGTGTAGTTTGGCCTTATAGTTTCGTATTTCCTTTAATCGAATTATTTATTAATAATTTGTGCCTTACTTTTGGTAGCCGGAGACTCGTCTGCTCTTGAGAAACAGCACAAAATCAAACATTGATCACAACCGGGGTAAAAAATACTAAAGATAACTGCTTCTAAACAAATTGCACCTGTGATTTCATAATTGACAATTAACGTCTCAGAAGCAAGCCATTTACACCACCATGCAAAAGGAGTTTCTCCTCAACCATCGTTAGAAAGATAGTTTTGGTTTTACGAATATCATCTCTCATTGACTGCTTTTCCGAATTAGAATTCGGAACCCAGAAAATAAATACTGCAATTTAGTAACCTTTCCATTATCACGCTGTAAAAACGATGTTGAAATTGTGATCATAAAGGGGTTAAAGTAGGAAAATAATCTTAATAGTTTAAACCATGGGTAAGCAAATCACGGAAGAGCTCAAATAAAAAGAGCTGTTAAAAAGACCTAATGTACGTAGTATTGGGTACTTATCGTTTTCATGCATTAATGCCACATGCAGCATCTTTATACCAAAAGTTTATATAAAAGGACCTTTTTCACAAAAAGCAGCGTGCAAATTAATATTAGACCATTGAATTTTGTTTCAGAATTTAAGGCGAAAGTTTTGACCCATAAAACGATCAAAGACTAACAATCAGTTTATTAGGTTGAGTTTGATCGTCCGGGTGAACGTAGTCCTGAATAGGACCGTTGTTGTTGACAGTGACTGCCGTTTCAACAACCTGTGCGGTAGTCATCTTCAGAGGACTCTGAAGATGACTACCGCACAGGTTGTTGAAACGTCAGTCACTGTCAACAACAACAGTCCTATTCAGGACTACGTTCACCCGGACGATCAAGCTCAACCTACTTTTGAAATGACTCCTGGGTTCAAACCTTTCACAATCAATTTATTATAAATCTTCAAGTTTGTTATCAGTATGGTATGGAAAGCGTACGAAAACTGAAACACAAAAGTCAACTTATTATATGTAAATTGAATCATGGACTCGATTAACCGTGTTATGGTGAAAAAGACCGAAGGAATCTATTTTCAATTTTTTTGTCGACATTAATTCAAGACGCAGCCTAACGTGGGCTCGTCATGCACATAGAAGCTAAGTGTCAATATGCCATGTAGGGAAGAGTAATTAAACCAGAGCTAATATTTGATCCACCGCATGGTAGAACTTCCTTAGGTAAATTATTGCAGAAGGAAGTCATTCACAGACAAAAAAGGACACGTTTGCAAATTGACACAAAATACAGATCTAGTTCTTGGACCTGTTACAAATTAGACCGGAAGTATAAGGCCTTCTTTCCTAATAACACTTTTATATTAGGTTAGGCTTGGACCTAGAAACAGTTGTTATCGGCGGTGGAAGCAGCTGAAAGTGAAGACCCATGATAAAATTCTGAAACATGAACTTGAAATTCATTACAAGTCCTGTTGGTGTAATTAATATATGAATGCCTCGTCATAATGTATTGCATCATTTCTTGGTGAAAAGTACTTGACATATTTTTCTACTCGTATGAAAAATGAATAAATTAAACAAAATCAGATAGTATAAATCATTAGTCTACAGTTCGCGGCTTCATTCTCTGATCACTTTTCACAGGGTTAATATCCAAGAGCTGGCAAGATCATGAAGTTCGTGGTTATCATTGTCGCGTCAGTTTGTGCCAACTTGTATTTCTGTACGGCAGGAAATACTTCAGGAAGTCAAGTAAGATAATCCACCATTCGCTAACTTTTCAAAACTTAAGTTTCTTATTTTATAATTTAAAAGCACATTCTTTTACGATATAGTCAGGGGCACCCAACGCCAATTTTCGGAAAATATCTGTTCGGAAGACGATTTGAGATCTAGAATTTTCGGAACATTTGTTGTAAAATTTCTTGCTTGCCTACATCTCCTAGGGTTTTCGAACATCTAAAAAATGGCATAATTGCCAATTTTTATCGGATTTTCACCCTAAAAAGGTCACCTAGAATTTTCGGGAGCCTTTTTTCTGGCTGAAATTATCGAAAAGGTAAGTTTTGATCCCTATAATTTACGGATCACTAGACTTTCAGCTAGGAAATCCGAACAGATGAAAAATTTTTAGGGGATAAAAATACGCTTATATCTACCTTTTAAATACTAAAATACGTTTAACAATGCTATGTTTATTATAATCAATCTACTGCACTAACTATAAAATAATTGAAGCTGAAAGCAAAATTGAAGATGTCTAGTCTCTTCAAACACATTAAGCAAATATAGCTCGACAGTAAGGAACTTCTTTCAGCGTGCAGGAAAAATAAACTCTGAGTTATCTCGGTGAACTGAGCCACATTTCGTTGATCAGTTAAAGATAAAGTTAATTATCTTTTTAATTCTTTGCACTGGCTTGGTAAGTTAAAAGCTGGGCTACTTTTACATTTCTCTTCCTACATATACTTGCAATACTAGGAAGTTTCAGGTGTAAAATAAAGCTTTCTAAAAACACTCTTATGTCGAAATGTTGGCATTCAATGACAGTTGCTCATTTATTTTTTTCAAAAAACATTACATTTTCTCCAGGTTCGCGCAGAACTTTCCAAGTTTAAAGTTTGCAACAGACCGGTAAGTCCTGAGGTTTTGTTCCTTGGTAAATGGTAGTCCCGTATTGGAGGTAATTGGCACGACATCAAAGATTTTATTAGTCAAACATGAGGGCCTGAATGTACGATACTGACAACTTAACTGGTTAGAAAACTGCTATGATCTCGTAGGCTTCACTGGTACCATTAATATATTGAAGACTGAATAGGTAAGTCGTCACAAGGTTTTTTGCTACGATGTTAAAGAATTTATTGGTAACTTTTTTAAGGTTTGCATGCCACGACTTTAAAAAAAAACTATTGACATTGACAGATTTATTCATGTTAAAGGCGTCGTCGGTAAAGCTGGTGTTTTATTTTATTTTTCTGTTCTACCCCTTCACTCAGTTATCCGAGGAGCTGTTTTACTCGATTTTTTCTCATTATGTATCTTTTTTCAGGACGGAGACGACTATAGTTGCCAAGCTGGATTGTCCTGTGTCCAGACCAAGCTTTTCATCATGAAAGGACAAAAAGCCTACGTCAAACAGTGCGTGCCGGAAGGAATGAAGATCGACGTGGAAACAGTCAACAAGGATCATGATCAAACCTCCAGAAACAGCCGATTATTGCCCGGATTACCTCAGCTACCACGCCAAGTAAGAAACTAACAAAAAAAGAGGGGTTTTGCAAATAACACTCTTGACACAATTTACCACACTAGAAAGTAGTGTAGGCAACCATGGCCGACAACTCCTCAAGATGCCGCTCCCAAATCGAACAAAACCCATGGGACTACACCGGGTCTAACTCCTTTCCTTTTAGTGAAAAGTAGTTTAGGCAAATTGGGTTTGTATGTAGACTCATCTTCAGAATTCTCTTAACTGAATCTTGTGGGATTTAAAACAACAATTAACAACAACTAACTACAGGGACGTAACAATCGCTCAGGGGCCACACCTAGCTATATGGTGGGTGGGGATGATGCCTTACATGGGACCTTTGAGTCCTGTTCGTACCCCTCCCTAGTGGGTAGGTCGTTGGCCAATCAAGCGGATAAATCCTCTCCAAATTATAATTAGTGATGGAGTCAACGCCAACGGCATTGAGGTTTGCGCTGAAAAGTCTCTGTTTCAGTCTCAGTTACCGGTAACTAACACTTAATAGCCTTTCCCAACACATCATTTTTAAAACAATTGCTTGTTGTTTCTTAAGCTTCTACAGAGTTGCCGTTCTGAGAGTGATTGCGAACAGAATCAATGCTGTCCTCGCTTTGTCAACCTATGCCTTCCAAAACTGCCAGAGATGGCAGAATGCTCTCTAAAGGTATATGTTAAAGTCTTTATGTTACTGTCAGCTATACGGGTTACCAGATGACTCCGCTCGAAAGAGGTTCCCTTTTCATGCCTCGGGTATTTTTCCACGAGTTAATGCCGGCTATGAAAGGGTGCTGAAGTTTGCCGAGCATTAGAGTATTTATAACAGGCGCACCTTTCACCGGCTCTATCACCTGCATTTAATTATCAAATGCTGTAAGAAATTGACAAGAGCACCTTCTGTGAAATATGTACCATTTAGCGGTATACCTGTTCTGGTATGTAAAAAGGTAAGGGGTTGAACTCGGCTCAGGGCTGAGTCTTTAGTATATAACTTAGTTGAGTAGCCCAATCCTCCAGGAGATTCCCGTAATGCTGGTGTTCATAGGTTACAAAAAGTGGCTTTAAACAACAGTGCAGTAAGTCAAATGTTACAATATATTCAGTTTGCCCAAAAGAGTGCTTTCTTTTTTCAACTCTAGGAATTACACAACTGTGGCTGTCAAGATGGACTTAAATGCCAAAAGACGGGCGAAGTCACGATTCCGATCATTGGCATCAAAGTTCCGCTGCTGCAGTGCGTGTCGTCCCTCCCAGGCGGAGATACTTCTTAGAAAGCTTTGACTGACACACGAAGTTATAGCTATAGTATACGTAGTTGAAATAAAAGAACACTTTAAGACCCCTTAAAGTCTAAGACTGTTGTACCTCTTGCCTAAGATTACTCTCCCATATATTCTTTGTTTTGTCGAATTTTCCTTTTGAGGAAGAGATAAGTGACAATTTGACAACTAACAATAAAAAGGTGTTGGTTTCAAAAGAAACTGAGTTATTGTGTTGGTAACGGGAGTGAAAGACTACGACATTCTAGTTGTTAAGGTGAATTTACCACCGTAAAAGGGCTGAAAAGGTCAGTAACGTTTCGAGCAAGATATCCCTTTGTAATTCTACCGTAATATACAGGTAAAGGCTCCCCGGGGGGTACACAATAAAAAGCAAGGGGAGGCTCCACCCAGAAGTCCAACCATACCAATTTTTGACAGAAAAAGAACCCCTTTCGTTTTTCACTGACAAATGGTATCCCTTTCACCTACTAGCTTAGAGCGTTATATCCCTTTCAAATTTTGCAAATGCACCGTCTTTTAAATACAAACAACTCAGTAAACAGAGAAGTTTTTTTGGCTTTTTCACAGCTATAAAATGCGGCTGTCAGCCCCTTTAGGTCCTTTCACAGACCGCAATGACCGATTTCCCTACCCTGTTTCTTCGCAGAAAAATTGTTTGAAAAATGATTTACCACGTAGACGCTAATGTGATGTATGTCGCACCATAAAATGAGATTTAAAAAGGACATCTTTACATAGCAAATGAGGCTTTGCCTTTGAATGCAGCTAAATCAACTCATTGGGTTATTTTAATTCATTTGAGGTTTTCGAAAGCAAAAATGTTATGGCTAATGTCAACACTCCCTTCTTGTTTGCTCTCATTTATAAATACTACAACGGTGTTAGTAAATGTAAACACACAATTGCAATTGGTCAGCTTATAACACCCGGACTGGCTATGAATTCTTTTCAGACTTTTTTTTTTCAATAGTTCAGTAGACATCTCCTGGCTGCCAACATTTGAACAGCTTAGATCCTTTTTTATTATTGTCTTCAGCGATGCTGAAGGCAACTGATATTGCAAACGTTTTGCTTTAATAATAAATAAGAATTATTAAAGTTCCGTTAAGCCTTCTCTTACATAACAGACACAGAACGCACACGTCTGCCGCCAGCCTCTCTTCAAAAGAAAATCTCCAGCGAAATTTCACTTTGTTAAAAACGTTATGAAGATTCTCTTTCTTTCTGGTATTCTTATTGGCCTGTCATTGGTAAGTCTAAACACCGTTTCATAGAGTTACTGACAAACTCGTAAACCGACCCTGTTGCCAGGTATGTACTGTTAAAAACAAGCAATGTATTTATTGGACAGTACTTTTGTTTCCTAAGGGCTGCTCGGATCTTCCTAAGCTTGCAGCATGCAACAACCCGGTGAGTTTACATTCGGTAGTAAATTTTCGGCTTGTCACTCCATTGCAGACTGAACCTGCAAATCGATGCACTCCAAACACCATGACAAATACTGGGGAAAGGTAATCCCTATAATGGCCTTTTAGGGGGGCTCCACCCGAAAAGGATACCTTTTCCAGGCTTCAGGTATATGAAAGGGTGGGGATTTCACTAATTTAAGTATACGAAAGTATGGGAAATCTGTCATTGCGGTCTGTAAAAATACCCAATAGAGCTGAGATATGCATTCTATGGTTGTGAATAAGTCGAGAAAACGTTCTGGTTTTGTGATTTATTCATATTTTAAAGACAATGCATTTACAGAAGTTAAAAGAAATGCAAAGCTGTAAACTAGGTTTGTGAAAGGGGTACCATTCTTCCATAGAAATCAAAGTAGACAGACTGCAAATTATAGTAGTTGCTAAAAAATATCTACGTGTCCCAACTGTCCATCAGTAGGATGCCTAAAATGCGTGCAATTCCACAATTGGTTTCGGCTCCATTAAATCCTATACCAATTGCAGAACATTTTAGGAGGAGCCACCCACCGTGTGAGCACAGTCGCGGACAGCACATGTAAGTGAGGAAAATAACGCTAAGCAAAAGTAAGACGTAACCTTTTATGTCAAAAATGGTATATAAAGGGAAAGTAGTTGGACCTCGGAGCGAATCGAGCCTCCCCGTATAAAACCCCGGTGACCAAGAGAAGCGTGTAGTATAAGGTAACAGGAGCTGGCTCCTGAAGGTAACTAGGGTTCGTTAAAACTTGGCCACCTAAAAAAGACTGAATGATTTGGAACTTGACATTATTGAACGCTAGAACTATGTCAAAGGGAACGTGGCGATTATAAGGTTTTGAACGACGGAATCTCGTTTATGATGGCTTGCTGAAAAAAAAACCATCTCTTGTTTTGTATGTCCCTTCGTAGGATGCTAAAGATTGCACCTGCCAAGCTGGTCTCACCTGCATTTTGACCAAAAAGTTCATCGTTCAAGGAACTGTCACCGATGTTAAACAATGCATGCCGAATAGTATAGATGTTCAAGTGGAAACGGTCAACATGGACAAGAATCAAAACTCTGCTGTAGCCAGGATGAAAAAATTTCTTCCACTAGCCGTAAGAATTACTTGAAATATTTTGAATTTGCGAAAATATTGTATTAAAGCCCAGTGAGGCCATCTGATCGGATAACAAGGTAGGAAAGTTGGTTGCAGGATAGCAGTCATTTAGGGGGTCGTGACGACCTCTTTTTAATGGACCCTTTCCGCCCTCTACTGAGTTTAAGACACTTAAAAACCATGGATCCTAAAAAAAAAAGAAATTCCAAAGAATACCAATAACTGGTCCGATCTAACCTGCATACCTGGCTGGATTAGCGGCGAGGCGAGTGCCGTTGTTTTTTGGAGGCAGAGCCGCGTGAAGGTTCGGATTTTCCCTCCCTGCTTCGCCGCTCGTTTCGCTGGGCGGCTCGGCTGCCAAGAAAGTACCGCGGGCACAGGAATACCGCCAGCTGCGTAGGCTAGTCCGATCAGAAAGATTTATGGTCAGTAGCTGTCAGTAGTCTAAAAACCCAGTAAAATTTGCCTCTTCTTGTACGGTTTCTCCTACGCCCGCACAGTAGCTCACAGTCAATTCACTTCGGTTACCTAACCCTTATGGCTCGCATCACGTGAACCTTTCGAAATAACGCACTGACCGCGAGGCGAAAATGTTTAGGCCAAGGAACTTAGCAGCGCTTGTATTAAATCCTTATGGTTCGAAAAAGCGGGTAGCTATTATTCAAATGATGTTCTTGAAAACAGCAATAATCTCATTCCACGTCTTTTTGAATATGGTGTGGATTCAAGTCAATGACATTGTTCCCTAATTAAAAACACTCTTTTTTGTAAGAATGTTGTTTTTCCGGCCCAGGCTGAGTATTCTTATTTTTCGCCTGTTTTAGGCTGAAAATATTTTTGTATT
This sequence comes from Porites cylindrica, assembly GCA_964035525.1. NCBI lineage: Eukaryota > Metazoa > Cnidaria > Anthozoa > Scleractinia > Poritidae > Porites > Porites cylindrica. The sequence continues at coordinate 2,914,281 of OZ037786.1, forward strand.
ATTCTAATAAAAGAAGAATTTATCATGATACTCTTTTCGGTTTTGGTCATTTCTTTTGAATTGTGCTCGGTATACGGTACAAATAATTATATTACATGTACTGTTCATCATCATTAGCACTGAACATTTGGCTATGGTTAGGGGCCGACCATTTAACTCTTGAGGGGGGGGGGGGGGGGGTGGGTGATTTCTGAAAAAAAAATTTCCTGCAAGCGCTTGTCGGAAGAAAAAAATTGCATGCAGCACAAATGTAATAGAAAGCTTAAGGGAAAAAAATATCCTGCCCACCATATTGCTAGAAAAATAAATTCTTGATGACCAGAAATCACCCACCCCCACCCTCAAGAGTTAAATGGTCGGCCCCTTACTGCAAGTTTTTTCTTTTTGTTCGCCACTTTGGACTTTTAGAGAATGAAATAATTTTATACGAGAAGCTAAAAAAGTATACAATGCAATTGTACACATGTACAGTATTTACAGGTTTTCAACACACAAAACTATATCCTAATCAAAATCTCAGCCTCGGGTTTATTCATACAATATTCTTAAAATTTTGCAAATTTCAACCTTCATATTCTTACAAAAAAGAAACGAGTGGTGAGGGCATGAGGCCTCGGCGGCCGGTTATTTTGCAAACAGTTTACACATTTTTTTTCAGTTACATTTTACCTGAAATTTAATGTTTTTTTACCAACAGCCATGTGCAAGCGAACTGACATGTCTACCGAATTTCTGCTGTCCACGTTTAGTCCAGCGGTGCCTGCCAAAACTACCAGAGTTGGCCACGTGCACACTCCAGGTAAGTGACATGCACAGCTTTGTTGCAATAGGGAGCTTAACCTTTTAAGCCCCAATATACACATACAAATTCTCCAAACTGATCTGTATATATTTCCTTAAACTGAGTTGAGAGAATTTGCCAAAAGATCGAAGCATTTTCTCCTAGATGATCATTTTATTAATTCTCATAACCTAATCTCTTGACAATGTATGGATATCGTTAGGAGAAAATTGAAGTTATTCTGTGGAGGGAACTCTCCAGATAATTGCCGGCACCATTCCCACAATATTCCGCCGGTTTCGCCGTGAGGCTGTAGTCTAATGTGTATGTCCAGCTATGCAGTTTACATCTCAACTCGCTAGTAAGGTATTGGCTTTATTTTTCGTTCTGATGCTCCATCATCCCTTTCTTATTAGGCAGATATATATTTTTAGTGATTGTTCTATGACCTTCTATGCTATTCTCTTGGCTTAACTTGAATGTTGTGGCCAAGCGGGGATCTGGGTGTAGTCATCGTAAATCGAGACAAAAACAGATGCTCCACTCCTAGCCCTTCTAGACGTGCTCATCTTCTTGACTGGAGGATAGCCACAGATCAGGATAACAATGAAGTGAAATGGTACCTCTTGTTTTTGAATTTCCTTTAGATATTACATAATTGTGGCTGCCAGATGGGATTTGAATGTCGACAGACGACTTACGTGACGATTCCCCTGGTAGGAATCAAAGTTCCTCTATTGCAGTGCGTGCGACCTTGAGGTGTCACAAAGTTATGGCCACAGTAGGGTAAAGTAGTTAATACAGTAATAGCTGGAAATATAAGAAATACAAACTGTAATAAGGTAAAGAACAAAATAAAACAAACTAAATATGACTCAACTTTAAGTTATGGCTATTTTAGAAATCTATTGCTGCATTCGATATGAGTAGTTTTCTTAAACCCAGTTTGTATGAAGAAAGGTTATCACGGGAAAGCGGGTCACCATCTCAGCCGAATCAACTTAAGCGAGCTGTTATATGAGAAAAAAGTTGAACCCTTTGCTCGACCAATAGCGCTCGCGCATGCTAGTCTAAAACAGCTCCTGCGTAAGCTCTGATTGTCGATCGCCACAGCGGATCGAGTTGACCCGGCTGGGCGAGTCAAGGTGTTAATAATTACGGAGAAAAGGTGGCCTGTCTAGAAGCATGACCCTGGTCACCCTAAAGAAATGTAAGAAAATTTTGCTAACCCAGGGTAGCTTGGGTGGGAAAGTAACTCTCCTATCTGGGACAACTATTTTTTCATGTTGATAAGAACGCAACCTCGTTCCCAGGTTCTCTCTCGCTCCGTAGGGACAGGTAGGAGACAACCCTGGGAACGAGGTTGACAACGATTCAGAACGTAAAGTTGTATGTATACTCAAACTGAGACCATGATATCTACTGCTAGAGGGCTACAAGTTCACCAGTAATGTTCAGTTACTGTTACGTGTCACCCTCATAAAATAGTCTCTTACTTCAATACTACTTACTTAATTACTTAATTGACTGAAGTTGTGCATATAAATATAATTTACTACATTTATTTCTCGTTTCTAGACGGAAATTATCTCTCTAGAAATTTGCATGTCCTTTCCAAAAAGAATACCTTTTAGAAAAGTTGCTTGCGGAATTTATTTCTCCACTTGGTCACCAAGCTGAAGGAGATTCAGAAATCTAAAGAAAGAAACAAGCTGTTGTTAATAATCATCGTCTTCACTATCATCACTCAAAATATTTCTCCGGTTGTAATTGGTTCAAATCCCCTGGCCAATTCTTCATAACTAGCTTGCTTAGACCAAATTTGGAAGACGTTTATATGATATTCTGTAAAATGACGTCGATAGGACAGGCTATCGCCAGGAGAGGGACGGCAACCGAAAGGTCAGGGATAAGATTGCATAAGCTCAATTTTTTAATAAAGCTGTCCGAGAAAATGGCGAAACTTTTCACCGTTTTTCGAAGAAGAAATAGCCAACCTTCTGCACTGCCTAAAACCAAAGCAAGAACGGTAACAGTACAACTCAACGGATAACAACTGATATTTGAAGAAATATATGCTAGACTTGACTCTTTATTCTGAATTTCCGATGAGACATCTGAAATCAGACGTCAGACGTCTAATAACAGAAATCTGAAATCAGACGTCTGATACCAGCCGTCTGATATCAGACACCTGACATCAGACGTCTGACAGCAGACGTCTGATATCCGACACCTGTTATCAGACGTCTGATATCAGAGAATTGACATCAGACGTCTTATAATAGAAATTCAGACACATGTTATCAGACCTGTGATATTAGACGCCTAACATCAGACGCCTTACATCAGACATCTGATATCAGACGTCTGACATCAGACACCTGAAATCTGACGTCTGACATCAGATATCTGAAATCAGCCGTCAGACGTCTGATAGCAGAAATCTGGTATCAGACGTCAGACGTCTGATATCAGACAACTGTTATAAGACGTCTGATATCAGACACCTGAGATCAGACGTCATATAACAGATATCTAAAATCAGACGTCAAACGTCTGATAACAGAAATCTCACATCAGACGTCTGATATCAGACACCTGTTATCAGACGTCTGAAATCAGACGTCTCATATCAGACATCTGACATCAGACGTCTGATTATCAGACACCTGACATCAGACGTCATATAACAGATGTCTAAAATCAGACGTCAGACGTCTGATGACAGAAATCTTACATCAGACGTCTGATATCAGACACCTGTTGTCAGACGTCTGATTATCAGACACCTGACATCAGACGTCTGAAATGAGATATCTGAAATGAGATATCTGACTTCAGACATCTAAAATCACACGTCAGACGTCTGATAACACAAAAATGAAATTACACGTGAGACAGCAGACGTCTGATATCAGACGTCATATAACAGATGTATAAAATCAGATGTCAGACATCTGATGACAGAAATCTCACCTCAGACGTCTGATATCAGACACCTGTCACCAGACGTTTGATTACCAGACACCTAACATCAGACATCTGACATTAGACATCTGATATCAGACATTTGACATCAGACATCTGATAACAGAAATCTGACATCAGACGTCTGATATCAGACGTCTGAAATCAGACATTTTAAATCAGACGTGTAACAGCAGACAGCTGAAATCAGACGTCAGACGTCTGATAACAGAAATCTGGCACCAGACGTCTGATATCAGACAACTGTTATCAGACACCTGATATCAGACGTCTTGTAACAGATATCTAAAACCAGATGTCAGACTTTTTTTAAACAGAAATCTGCCATCAGATGTCTGATATCAGACACCTGTTATCAGACACCTGACATCAGACGATGTCAGACGTCTGACATCAGACGTCTCACATCAGGCGTCTGATATCAGACACCTGACAGAGTAATAATAGTCCCAGGTTTGGATAGCTCAGTTCTATCCAACAGATAAATCACTTCCAATGGATAAGCATTGGGAAAACAAATTAGTTTTTACGTTATCTACTGGACAGAGATTTACACAATGCAAAGCGCTATCGACATTTTGAACAACTAAACCCTGGCGTGCGTTTTTTTAAAGAAAGCAGAAACGTTTCGAAACTATCCAAACAAACAAAGCGATTTCATGTTTCTGCGTTGAAATTCAACATCAAATGTTTTAATTCCTTTAAAAATACTACAATGAAGCTGTCCGAGAATGAAAGAAAATTGTCTGATGTTATATTAGAGTTGTTATCAGACGTCTGATGTCACACATCTGCTGTCATATATTATCTGTTATAAAATAACTGAGATAGTACGCGTGATCTGATTGGTCAAAAACCTATGGTTTATTATACCGGTAAACCCATAGAAAAAGGCATCCGGTCCACGAGCCATAAACAAAACCGGCTATTGATCTGCAAACAATGATTTTAGAAGGCTAAAAAACAGAACAAGTTACTTACCCAGCCCTTCTTAATATCAAAAGCGCTGGTTTCCACATTTTATTACTGCCATAGCTTTAGAAGTAGTAAAGTACAAAGCTGGAAAGCAGTTTACATTTCACGACGATGTCAAATCGCAGAGAAAGGCAACAACTGTGTGAATTTCTGGTGAAGAAAGGCTCCAGAAAAACTTAACCATGTGCCAACCAGCAACGAAACGGATAGTTTTAGCATTCTTGATTTATTTTATGTCAAAATTAAATTCCTTAGTCAAAGAAATTCTTCCAAAAAGAGATCTCTGATCAAGACATGGTACAAAATCGGCCGCTGTAGGTTGTAAACAAGCTACCAACGATGGTGAAAGATGTCAGAGTTTCGGGCTGGTTTTTTCCAACATTTGCACAAATTATTCGGTGATATCGATGCCATAACCTACCTCAAACTACCCGACTTTACAAATCGACAAATTAACGCCAATATGTGGCTACGGCAAAGACACCTTTCTCCATGCACCACTGACATATTTCCATCGGTCGCTGTACGTGCATATAAAGTTACATGCGACAACTTCGCAAATGCAGCCACGTCGTTACCGCAGCATTTCTTAATCATAATAAAGTCCAGAAAACAGATCTTAGACCACTGCGGCTTGTAAAATGTGAATGAAGTCCTCCATTAAAATAGCTGCCAGTTCCGTCTGTAAGCACGAAAGTCGTACGGATCGACTCAAACAAAATACAGCTGCGTACAGTCTGATGTTCAATTAATTTCTACTTCTGTAGTAAACAAACCATGAACGTATTCTTTCATTGTACGTTCGCATGAATAAATATTGACTTTTCCTGGAAAAACAGCTTTCATAAGTTACCATGTAATGAGTGCAAAAATTCGTGTTTTGAAGTGCTGCTGTTTGTTGTTTGACTGAACTGAGTTTTGAGAAAGTTCAACGCTATTAAATCGTGAGACATGATTGGCTTATGATGACTTTAGAGAGAAGACATGACTTGAGTACGGTACTAAAATCATATTTTTTCCCTAAAAGACTCCATTCTACTAAAAGTTATTTTATAAAAGCAATAGACCACACTTTCTATGGGTTTACCAGCGTGATAACCCACTTGGGATGTTGGGAGAACACTCGAAAAGCTTGTCAATCACTCGCCTTCGGCTCGTGATTAACAAGCTTTTCCTGTGTTCTCCCAACATCCCAAGTGGGTTATCACGCCGGTAAAGCCATAGAAAGTGTGGTCTATTGCTTAATTATCAGATCTCTGATGCCTAATATCAGACGTCTGATAACAGTTATATGACAGCAGATGTCAGACGTTAACAGTTATAACATAACTGTTATACTATAAGATAACTGTTATAGAACTGTTATATAACAGTTATATAACTGTATATAACAGTTATACAACAGTATACAACAGTTATATAACTGTTATATACTTATATAACAGTTATAAAACTTCTATACTGTTATATAACAGTTAGATAAAAAACTGTTACATACTGTTATAACAGTCATATAACTGTTATATATATACTGTTATATAACAGTTATATAACTGTCATAACAGTTATATAACTGTTATATACTGTTATATAACTGTTATATACTGTTATATAACAGTTATATAACACTTACATATCTGTTATATATGACAGTTATCTAACTGTTATATATACTGTTATATAACAGTATATATAACTGTACTATAACAGTTATATAACTGTTATATATGCTGTTATATAACAGGATATATAACTGTATATACTGTTATATAACTG